>JASDQU010307596.1:9178-42903 GCA_032191745.1 Picea mariana
AGAGAGATTTTCCCTTTTTATTCTTTTGATCACCTCTTTCCACAATCAATTTTTTAGACTCCTTATCAAAAATAGCACTCTGAAAAGTGAAGGATTCCTTTTCACTAAAAATCTCATTTGCAACAACTTCCAATAAAACATTTTATTGAGTTACAATGTATGGTTGTTCCATCGCAGGAAATATTTTCTCAATATCCACCTCCAACTCCATGTCATCTAGAGAAAAGATTTGGATGTCATTTTCTATAAGGTCGTCCTCTTCCTCTTGTATTAAATATTCTCTTTTTTTTCTTACAGGCAACTTATGCGAATTCTTAGTTTTCCCAGGGGGGGATTCTTCTCTCCTCCACCGCTTGAACTACTGTTGGAAATCTTTCTAACTGGGTGAGCCGTTGGAGCATTGCTCCAGGATGTGGTAGTTTTGGGAGTAACATTTGGATAATGGGCACTCCTTTCACTGGGACCCTTTCCTTTTTTCTTATACAAGTCGTTAGTGCTTAGCATTGTTTCTATGTCATTAGCCTCGTGTACATGAGTACTTTGGTTGTTATCTTCTTCTTCTTCATTCAAGGTAGTCTAGATGAACGATTTACTGAATCCTACCGAAAGCATGTGTTCCACAAAGATTTTGTTAGGATCAAATCCCTTGATCTTTGCATCATATTTCAAGCTCACGTTATTCAAATGGCTTGCAAAGTCGTCAATTTTATTTATGTTTCTGAAAATGAAATCTCCAATCTTCCATGGCAAGGGGATGAATTGTTTTTTCCTTTTTTCATGGAAAAAATGTAGCCAAAAGTTGCATTGCCTTGCCACTTCTGTAATAAACAAATTGTTAGATACATGATATGGAAGAAAATAGGTATTTTCTTTGGAACAAAATATCTTGATGACACTATGATTTTCCATTTGTTATATCGTTCCCTTTTTCTCCAATAATTTTTTAGCTTGGTCAGATATCCTGGGGGTATTTTTACCAAACAACAACCCTTTGAAGACTGAGACAAAATCCTTGTAAACTTCGTAAAAATATAGAGAAGTCTTGTGTCTCCACAATGCTTGATATCATAAGGTAACTGGATCTATTTCACAGTCCACCCTCTTACTTATAGTCAAGTTTGGAAATTGACAACAATACACTGTAGAAAATACAAAGTAGAAATCCATAAATAATTTTTTGTCCCTTTTGTAGTGTGATAACTGGAATGAAATTTTGATGGAAAACAATTTTCCCCAGTCAAAGATAGCCTATTCTTTTACTGTAAAATATAAAATATATAGAATCATGTAAGAAATGGTAGCAGTTATTTTCTGACATGTCAACTTGGTGAAAAACCATGCAATCTCTCGAAAGGGTTTTTAAAAGAATTGACATGGATCTTGGTTATGTCTTCCGGAATAGTTGCAGGATTCTCCAAATATTCAGGAAGAAGATCCAAGCCATTGTTATGTTTCTTCAGAAAATATCTACAGTCTTCTCCTTTGAAGGTAAGTGTTGGCTCTGGGATCTTCAACATCTTGCGAAAAACTTGTTGTGAAATGGAAATGGGGGAATGATCTTGGAGTTGTATAATTCTTTGTCTCAGCACGTACTTCTCAACGCGTCATGCAACAAGTTCTTTGCAGTCAAATACCTCAGAAACACACCCTGCGTGAGCAATTCTGGATGCCCAGATTATGTCGTTTTGTGCATGAGGAGATGAGTAATATGAATATTCTATGGACCATTGAAAGTTCTAGTCTTAACGACCAAAAATATTCAAAGTATATCCACATAATTGTTGTCTATTTGTTGCCGCCATTAGGTTGACATGAGTATTTTTCAGCTGAATAATAACTTGAAATAAATCTTTTCGAAGAGATGGCAATAATATAATCCTCTGGAAAATGGTGAATTAATGCAATTTAATGAATAATCTCCTTGATTATTTCTCCATTAATGGCAATCTGTTTGAAGCCTGCACAATTAGTTGTTAGCATTAAATAACATTCAATGCATATTGCAAAAAGCACGAGAATGATGGGGACAAACGAGAGTAGTTTTGAATATGATTTTTTTCACGAACCCGCCAACCCGCGGTTGTGGATGATAAAAAATAAGTTGAAGAGTAGAAAAGCGGTCGGTCGGGCTTGCATGCAGGAGAAATAAAATGCTTTTAGGGACTCAAAACCCACGACAAGTCTGATGGTTAAAATGAGGATCACGAAATTTTGGGTGCAAAGTGGAGATCACGAAATTTCGAGGATGAAAGATCGACTCCGTGAACCTATGAAGTTTTCTTTTAAAAAGGCTAAGTATAATACAACAGGGTGTTCAGTCGGACTAGTGACATAGGAAAATGGATGGGGATGAAGGCCCGTGAACCCGTCGATTTCTGAAATATGACTAAGTATGGTAACTAGAAAGGGATAGAAGAAGGGAAGAGAGGAAAAGGGAAACAAGGGAAAGTATAGAAGAGGGAAAAGAAATGGAAAAAAGAAAGGGGAAGGAAATTTTGGAAGCAAGAATTGATCTCAACAAGTCTGAACAATATACTAAACATAGCATATAGCAAATACAACAAAGCGCCAAAGGGAGGAGAGATTCATGGGGGTTGAACCCGTGATCTCCTCCCACACAAACCCAAGTCTTAACAAACTCGCAAATGGTGCCACACATGGCGGAGATTCCCATAGAGTCGATTTTAATTTGATGCCACGGTTAACTAGAGGTTCGGACCATGGTTGGGTCTGCACCCTATTTAAGACTGGGAATGGATCCTGAGATGGAGTACAAGAAGAGTGCATAGATTTCATTGCAAGGTATAGACATTGCATTGGGATGCATGTCAAGGAGAGCAATTGGGATGGTGTTGTCTCGTTTTCCATGCCATTGAGCACCATGTCCAAACATAGCCTTTTTATACTCATTGTTGCCGTTTTTTTAGAGGAGCATGATGGTGATGTTATTTTTGTGCTAAGACGTTGTCTATGAAAATATTAGTCTAGATTACTATGTATGAGAGCGATAATGCATTGTTTTGCGTGTAAAGACGGTTAAATTGACCAAGTTCAGAATATTGTCAAGTTTATACTCATTTTTCTCATAATTTCGAGAGGAATTCAATTGTAAACTCTATTTCTGGTTTTGAGTAGCAGAATGGAAGAGTGACTTCAAGATTGGCTTTGTAAGTATATTTTCATTGTAATTTTTCACATTTGAGATTAATGAAGAACAATCTCACTATGAAAGGGGACTCGGAGATGTAGCCTATGAGAGGTGAAATTCGTCATCAAATATTATCTCATTTAGTTCTTTTATTTTATGTTGTGTCATCTCACATAATTTTGCAAATTATCATCCTTTCATGAAGTTTTGGATAAGTAAAAGATTCACATGTGTTATGCAAATCAGTCAAATACGATCAATAATTATTCTAAATCAAGTTAGATGTTGAAATGTGTGCTTAAAGAATAATTTGGCATCTAAGGATTTTTGGATCACACACACAAATTAAAATTGTTTCACGTTTTATCAAATTTTCATTAGAATATAAAGATTTCACAATATAAAAAAACTAAATAAACTTTTTTAATTCTTTTTTTAATTTTTTTAGGTTTTTTAATAATTGAATTTTATGTAAAAGATAGTTAAAAATGAATTTAAACTTTATATCAAGATATTATAAAATAACAAAAACAAAATCTAGTATTTTGTAGCATTTTTAGAAAAATTGTCTCCAAAAAATATAATTAATATGGTAAATATTTTTAAAATTGAGTTTGACTTCGAATGAAACACAAATTTCAATCTAAGAGGAATATTTCTCAAGAAATTCATCATAATATTCCATTTTTATAATGGGGGTTAGGTCTAAGGGATGATCCTCATTTAGTAAGATGGCCTCATCTCGCATTTCTTCTTCATCCTCCCTTGCAATTAAGTTAGTTGAACCAAGTGGGGAGGAAAATTCATTAGCCATATTTATGTTATCATTGGGACGGAGAAACATATTTTTCTCCAAGGACTAATCAACAAGGTCTTTGGCACATCGCTCATAATAATTCTCATAATAGGGAGGGTGGGGAACTATTAGGTTGGTTTACCCTCTAAACGTGTGTGGGACATATTGTTCTTTTGCTCCCTTTGTAGCACATTTAGAGTACTTATAAACTAACATATATTTATAATAGTTTGAATTGGGATCTAGGAACAAGCCCCAAAGAGGAGTGAACAAAGTGACCTTGTTTTACCTTAATCAAAGGATTGGCCATAAACCTCATCATTTTGGTCACTTCATCCTTAGACAAAGTCACTTGACCAGTAGAGGGGATCTCAAGCTCCTTCCCCCTTCTCCCATCAAGATATTGTCATCTCTCATGAGGGTCATATTTGGTTTTTATTTGTATCCCTAAGTCCCTCATGTGACTTTCTAGGTATTTAGCATCATTAAACATGGCTTCTAAGTCTTATACCTTGATCTCTCTTAAGTGCAGGGAAAAATCAAACTCAAAAGAAGTTGCATATACTACCATGGTAGTTGGATCAAATGGCTTAACAATATTAGGAATATAATGATAGAGCTTATAGAACCTACTATTTAACTCATGGACAAGCTCACCATTATTTTTCTTAAGGGTATTAAACTTTTTTAGGCAGTATATGTTATCTTTTGTGACCCCCCATCTCTTCAAAAACTTCTCTTGAAACTATCCTCAATATCTAATAGATTTGTTAGGTAGATTTATATACAAATTTTTGGCCTTCCCTTCTAAGGAGTGAACAAACATCCTATTAAAGGAAACATCATTTTCCATTAAGGAGTTATCAATGTAGTCCAAGAAAGAAGTGAGGTGGTCTTCGGAAAAAAGACTATTCTCCTCATTGAATCTAGGCATGACCTTTAGGTAACCATTAGGCATGTGCCCTAATTTATTTGTTGATGTTAGGATTAAAGGCTTCAATCTTGCTACTAGATAGGGATTAGGGGGGTTTGGTTCAACCATAAGAATATCAAGATTTTGAGTCAAAGTTTTGTTTGGGGTATCAATAGTGGGTTGGGTCATAGAATGGACAAAAACTTAAAGAGTAGGGATGACCACAACCTATGATGATGATATAGGTATCAAGAGTTCTTTACTAATCAATGAGGCCTAGTGAGAATAAGGTGCACCTATCCTCCACAAGTGGTCAAAATAAATGGGCACCTAGGAGAGGTCTACCAATTGTGAACATGGATAAGAAATAACCTCTAGGAATAGATTTAGTGATTAAATTGGTATTAAAGCTTGTACTAGGAATATTTTCAAAACCATAAATAAAATAGGGATAGCAATAAAAGAATCAGGCTACCTACTTAGAGGTGAGTTGGAAACCTTTGTATTCTTCACCATATGAGATCTAGGTCTAGTAATGGAGTAGTTAGTCATCCTCTCAAGTTGGACCATGTAACAATGGTTCTCCAATCCATGTTTTTACAATGTCTTTTCTCTAGTGGAGTCACTTGAGTTAAGACACCTTCCTAGAGCACTTCCTTGGTTAAACGAGTATATAAATCCTTGTCAAGGATTACCAAGGCATGGGACTTATATCTATGAGAGTGAAAAACCTCACTATGTTAAACTCAAAATATTTATAAATATTATTCATAGTCTATCCATTAGCCTACTTCCTCTTCGACTAGGAAGAAAACCTTATGTCTTATACTGGGATAGAGTTATCCCCAATAATGACGTTAATTATTATGTTGTCCTCTAGGTTGTTCATGCTCTCATAAGAACAAATGTTTGGGAATAATGAATAGGAATATCTTCTTGAACCACTTTAGGCCTTCAACACAATTCTACGGCTAGAGGAGGGATCCTCTCAGTCATGCCTAAGATATTTTCTAAGAAACGTGAACTTGTTTTATTAGAGAGGTAGTTTGATGCATCATGTTCATCTTTATGATCTATTTAAAAATAAAAAGCAAAGATGGTGTATATATTGTTTAGGGCGAATGGAGAAAACTATTGAGTTCCATCAAACATAGAATCAAATGGGTTTTTGAAGAATGGAAACTTTTTCATGATTCCATTCTTAGAAGATGGGTGATACAACGCATAAAAGTAAAAATATAAGAGGACTAAGGAGGCCTAACACTACTTTCTTATTAAACACAATCATGAAACAAAAAATTAAGTGGACATGCACGTAGACACAGATCCATTAATTCATTGGACATAATGTAAGAAAGACATTGGAAAGGAATCATCATAACTTTCTTGAATTTTATTTATTGAACAGTGGAAAACACCTTAGTCCTAATTGTAAAATAAATTCAATAGTTCTTTTGATACAATAGTAGCACTAGTTGGTGACTATAATATCTCAATCCTACGCCTTTATTGAATCCTTTCCCCATAACCCATTGTTTACATGTGTGATTACAGAGGGAATAGGAATGAGAGAAGAGGACAAAATGACCCCAATGTGACATATCCCTCTACTACAAAAACAAGAAAATTGTTACAATGAATGGACCCTTCCCTCTCAAAATTTAAGCAATGTAACAATATGACAACTCCTTATGCTTTATTTTGTTGTTGAGTGCTCTTTTTGTAGAATTGGTTGTGCCTCAAGAATCATTCCAACTAATCTTATACTCTTAGGGAATTAGTTGGTCTATTAGTGAAATATTCAACTAACCACAACAAAATTAGGAGGTCCCGAGATGAGAGTAACCTAAAACTATTTCTTTTATATTTCCACCCATTTCTACCTTTGGAGGTGCTTTTTTTTAGGATGGCGCTGACAAATGAGGTGGGATTGGCCGCCCTGGAAGCACTCATGCCAAAGGTATTACATTCTAGGTAACTCCTTGTCGTGGATCCCTCTAGGAATATTCATAGACAACATGTATCTACCACCACCTTTACTTATTTATCACTTTCCACCCTTTATAAATATAAAATATTTATCTAGTTCTATCTTCTTAGTGTAATTAATGGGGGACAAGGAGAGAATTGAGTGCTTCAAAAGGGTCCATGTTGTTATCAAAGGATAGAGCTATTGTACAATATATTATAATTAAGGTATGACCCATTTATCTGTGATGGTTGAGCATTTGGATCTTTCTATATTTAACATCTTAGCATACTTTTATGGTGGATGCAAGAACAACTTGTCATTCCAAGGGCAGGACAAGTCATAAGATACTATAGATGTGATATCATCCATGATCTAGGTGTGTGTTGTTGTAGCCTTCCTATTGGTAGTGGTCAAGTTCTGAAGATTTTTAGTGTAGATATCAACATCCATGGAGATATAGGTTCTATGTTTGATCCCCATAAGGTCAAGGTCTCATGTTGGGATTTTATTTACTATTTTAATTACATAAGCGGCCACCTAAGATTTTTACTCCACATCCTTCTAGGCACCATCTATGTACTTCTTGACCTACATAGGGGGGCCTTTAACACAAGAAAAATTAAATGTGTTCCCTAATATTTGGTGCATCCTTGAAAATATAACCTCACATGGTGCTTTTGAGTACATGGAGCTTCATGTGTAGCATGGCATCCTCTAAGGTTTCCTCATATTTGTCTTTCCAAGAATGATTTTCTTCTTGGTCCAATGCCAACTTAGCCTTTACCTCTACCAGCTTCTTCACGGCTTCATGTATATGTAACCCCTACTTCTTCTGGTCCTCTTTCCTCTTATCAAATAAATATTGTGAAACAATTACATGATGTACAACCTCCTACTATTTAACCTTCATCTGCTCAACCTCTTTCAATAACTCACCAATTATTTGCTAGATCATGGAAGTGGCTCTCCTACTTTGATATCACAATGGGGGCTCCCTCTAATCCTGCAATCTTGTATTTCAAGGTTAGTACTTTCACTTGAGCCTCATATTGTTGGGTTATCATCTCTACAACATCATAATTTGGCACTTCCAAGGATGCCACTTTCTTAGTAAAGGATTTATTATTGATATTAAGTATCTAGTTTTTTCACCATTCAATAAGTTAACTTTGTATTTCAATTCCTGCATGTCTTTTAACATCTACTAGACTAGTAGGGATTCTAGTGCAACATGGATACATAGAAATTCAAATAATATTAGGAAGTTAATTATATATATTTTTTCATATCAATATTTTAAATGTTGAAATTGAATATATATATATATAAAGAATAGTAAAAAAAATTATTTTTTCCAAGTTATGTTATGTGGGAAAATCCTAGGGACACAAGGGATAGAATCCATTACAACAATATAGTCATTAAGAGCTCAACATGTCACTTGTGAGAATTGAATATGGGTAGGAAGGATAACATCAATCCTTCAAACCACTCAAATTAAACCCAATTAACTAAAAAATGGTAAAATATATATGTATATATACATATGGTCATGGCCAAGCTAGACACCAAATTGGTGTATGAGACCCCATTGTTTGTGGGACAAGGGATCACCTCTGCACAATGATTTGACTGCTAAGGTCTAGGAAGGTGTGCATACCCTACTCCCTCTTGATTTGAACATACATACATTCATACATACATGTGTGTGTGTGTGTGCAAGTGTATTTTCCTTGAAAAAAATGTATCTTCCATTAATGAAAAGAGAAGTTGCATTTTGTAAGCGCTTTTGCACAAAAGAACAAGATCATCACTAACCCAACTATATATAGTATCAAAATATTGATTAATTACAAAATTGTAAAGGTTCCCCTTAAGAAACTTAACATAAGTCAAAAACTCTATAACGTATGGAAAAAGCTTCTAAGCAAAAAAATCAGCATTCCTTCTTTGAATAAACACACCCGATGAGAACTCCTCAAGATAGAGAATATTAACTAGAAGCTCCAAGGATAATTTAGATAATTTATCTACCCCAACATTGATTTCTTTGTAAATATCTCTGTACGAAATTTCCTAAAATGAGTCGGAGACCATTCTCAGTTGATGACCTAGATAACAAAGAGAGTTATTAGTAAGAGTTATTTCATCCAACATCTAATCTATTTCTAGTTTGCAATCACCCATCACCTTCAATATTTCCACACCTCGTTCGTTGGCACATTTCAACATATTGAACAAGGCATTCAGTTCATTAAAATTGTTCAAACCCGACCCCAAAAAATCTCTTCTCGAGAAGAAATGAAAATTAGACAAATAGAACAGGAACCCTATACCACTTTGTTATTCTACGTCTTAAGAAGCACCATTGAAAAAACCCCAGGGGAGATTTTTTTCAAAGATGAAAGGGTCAAGGATTTGGGTTCTGGAAGAGGTGACAGCACCAGATAAATGGCTTGCCACCCCTATAGCTTGTTGGATGACTTGAAAGAATGGTCGACCTTTTCCTTCAAATAGACAATGGTTTTGAGATAACCATACCCACCATAAAGCTATAGGAGGGAGAGATTGATACTACTTCAAATGAGGCGATTGAAAGAGATATGTAAGACAATCACAAACATTACCTTTCATCTAGATATTATGTGACTTTAGTTTATTACAAAGATCCACCCCAACTTGTTGAGAGAAATTACAATCCAGAAATAAGTGGTGATTTGATTCTCCAAAGGATTTACATGTATAAGACATGCCCGGGCCTTGAGTGCCTCACTTTTGAAGCATATCCCAACTCCAAAGACTCTTTCCTCAAGCCTCAAGTTCATCTTAGACCTTCACCTATAGGGGTGTTCTTCTTCATTTTTCTCCCCTTGCAACTCCCCTAGGGTCACCTGGGAAGCCTCCCTTGTGTTGGACTTGTCCATCACTAAAACGAGGGGGATATCTATTGAGGTAACAATGATAGGTGTCCCTAGTTGTGTCACACATTTGTTTCCTGGGCTTTGCCCAAACTTCAAACTATATGATAGCATTGTTGGCGTCATTGTCAGGGAGGATTTTGAATCCTTTCTAATCCCATAACGACATTTGACAACTCTATCCCAAAGCCTTTACCCTTATCTTGCTTGGAAAATCCATTTGAGGGAAGTTCCAATTTCACTTTTGATGAGATTTTCATAAATATCATTTGGAGACTCCACAACCTAAGAACTCGTCTTTCCAAAAGACACTTCCTCAAGGAAGGTTTAAGCCTTCCAAGGTTTACCAAAGAATACCTCCTGACAATTCACATGTTGTCAAAACCTTATTTTAAGGTAGCCTTGCCCTCACTCCAATGGCTTGTCCTTGGGCTAGCAACCTTTACAAGCCATTGAATATGGCCACCATTCCTAGGCATCCAAATAACATGCCCAAAGAGTCTCACAAGTGGTTGCCCAAGTTCACCGGAAACAATGATGTTACACCCGAAGAGCATCTTGATGCTATTGGTGTGGCCATGAAATATAACGATATAGAACATGAAGATGTTGCAATGAAGCTACTAGCCACATCTATTGATGAACACACTAAAAATTGGTTCAAAGTGTTGCCTGACAATCACTTGCAATCTTATGAAGCTTTCGCTAAGTTGTTCAAGGGTAGATGGACAACAAAGAAGGACAATGGAATGTTATTTATGCAATTCAACTAGATTAAAAAGAAAGAGAACAAAATAATGAAAGAGTTTGATGCTAGATTTGACAAATTGCATAGCCAGATCTCGAAGGATGTATGCCCGCCAAAACCAGTCATTCTCCTTCTTTACTTGAACACTTTCGAAGGACAGTTTGGTTTTATCCTGAAGGAAAAGATGCCTGAAAATTGGTTAAAGGCAAAAGAGTATAGTGCACATATTGAAGAACATCTCATTATCTAAAAAATTGATCCTTTTCAATTCCCTTGTGCCAGAACAGAACCTAAGACGAAGACTTCAACCAGTAGTGTACAAGATCCAATCACACTCTTGGCTCAAAAGTTTGATCAAATGAATTTGCAGTTCATCCAGAGTCAAAACCAAGTCATGAATAGGTTGACAACCTTGGAGAGGCATCATTCTTCTCCAAGACCTCAGTTTATCAGACAATAGAGGGAAAACATAGGTTGGAAACTAAGGCCACAACAAGAGGCAAAGGCACTTGACACCTTGAATCCTAATGGGATGGTCAACATGGAGGGATCACCATGGTGTTTTCCCTATAAAGAACCTCATTTAGAACATGAGTGTCTAAAACAGAGGGAAGAAGAAGATATAAGCACTATGGACATGTTAAACTTCATTGACACATATTACAAGCTCAAAGATGGTGAACGTGTTGATATCATAGAGGAACAGCTTGAAGAGATCAGGAAGCAGGTAGTTAGATGAGCTCATTTGGAAATAGTGAACCAAATGGATGAAGACATACAACTTAGCATGAAGGCCTACAACTCAACACAAAGGCCTATAAGATCCTTCTTTTCAAATTTTGCCATCAAATCCCTTTGATTGGGAGAATCCTTGAACCACACTTCCGTCTGCTGCATGTCCCTATGCATCCTACAAAGTGTCACGAAACCTTGCTTCTTCCTGATCACTGACTCCCTCTTAATTTTGACTCCCTCTGAGAACTTTCAAGTCTTTCTTTTGTGTGGTAACCTTCCTGGAATACGTAGGATAACCTACCCGAAACAGAAACAATTAGAGAAAAAGTATTTCCAATATAATAGCATTTTATATAAGAACATATCAATTTCATGGTAATTCATTATAGCATTACCAAGGTGTCTTGCCTGAGAAAAAGAAAAAGAAATATATCCTAGAGGAGATGTTAGTTCAAATCACAATTAAGTACAATAAGCATTTATATTAATAGTACATGCTACTAAGTATTCACTTGTTCCTAGTATTAATAAAATCTAAAGGATTGCAATACTCACTTAAGCAACAATAAAAATATCAAACCTGATATGCAAACCTGGAGTCTAGTTATTGTTTCGCTTGAGTTGATTTTCTTCTAAGATAAGTATTATTTCCAACTTGGAGAGTGTGTTGTTCCTCTGAATGTATTAGATCTGAGATCTTTTTGGCTCTACGATTGCTTCTTGGACAAAGATCCCTTCTCTTTCTAGAGATTCAAATCTATAGTAGTTGCTTTTTATTTTTTCTCCTACTCCACGTTCATGTGCTTAGAAGCTCCAAAGATCAAACTCTTCATCCTTTGACGCATGCTCTTCAATCTGTAGTTCCATAATTTTTCCCTTTGTTCTTTGCAAGGATGATGTCAATCCTTGTCACCCATGCTCTACCAAGAGACCATGCTTCTGTTGCGACACTCTGATTTTATGGAGAAATTCATTATTGTCTTTGACTTTGACCATGACCAGTCTTTTGAATTTGACCAGTCAAACCTTGACTTTGACCAGTCAAACCTTTACTTTGACCAGTCAAACTTTGAATTTGACCCAAAAAATCCACTTTGACATTTTTTTATGGCTGAGGGCACCGAGAGATGCGTTGGGATAGGGCGCACTAGGATATCCAAGAATTATGCCAAACGCTTTATTGAAAGTGCCCGAACAATCTGGTTAGGGTTTGTTGTTGATGCAAGATCAGAAACCCTAGCTGCAATTGCAATTGTGCTACAATGAGCTTAACATAGAGCTGCAAATCTACCTTCCAGTGGTTAGACTGTTTCAAATGTGGTGTGGGCCCATAACTTGTTAGAATATTGTGCTCGTTTAACCATAGACAATATCACAATATTGTCACCCAACCATAGGCATGCAACCACCCCCGAGCACCGTAAAATTTGACAGATAGAATGATTCTGGAAACAACACTAGCCCCAAAGGATAACGAAGAGAGAGAGAGAGAACACACCTTTCTCCAAAGGTAGCGCACCGAGCAGAAATTCCCAAACTACAGACCAAGACCAGTACCTAGTTGCAGTCATTGGAGCTGCACTCTTCCTCTAGACTTGCGCACCACTTTCTTGAGTGTGAGTATGTTACCAAATGAGCTCAAGCACCTTCTATTTATACTAATCTGGCCATGTGAACAGGTGTCTCTTCTATCAGGGCTGACCTATCCTTTTCTGCATATAATAATTCAATATTACTTATTCTACCGAGACAACTTGTCTTCTAGGGTTTTCACACATCTGTTTAGGTTTTCTCTTGCTTCCAAAATATTATATTCTAGTCAAAGGTTTATTCATAGAGGTTAATACCTCATGTAGCTACCAAAATATCAACAGTTGAGATGTGAAAGATTCCTTCCCTAAGTAAAGAAGTCTTGAAGACTTTGAAAATACAAGATGAAGCAGGGGATCCTCTAGTAATTTTGAATACCATGTATCATGGGAACCGGAGGGAAGACAATCCTTCTTGTTATGTTTCTCTGGGTATCAATGGTTTTTCATTTAAATAATTATATACTAGATTTCAAAGCTTTAGCAAATGTGATACCTCTAAAGGTCACAAGGCAACTAGGTTTGAGGACAGCCCATCCTTATGGAAATGTTTGTGGCATTGATTCAAATAATGTCAAGGTTTATGGTCTCACAAGAGATGTGAAAGTTTACATGCATGCATTCCCACACATCGAAATTAATATGAATGTGGTTGTGATTAACGTATCAGATGCCTGGGGCATGCTCATATCAAGAAGCTGGTGCACCACCCTCGGTGATTTTCTTAGCATGGACCTCACTCATGCACATATGCCTATGGGGGATTGTTGGAAATGCATGACACTTCCACACTAATCCTAGCAGAAGAGAAGAAGAATTTAATCAAGAACACGAATGAAAACAAGCAATCACACAGTAAATCGAGATTTTACCATGGAACCCTTAACTAGGAGAAACCAACATTTCTTTGAGTGTTATGCTCTCTTGTTGTCTTATTCAATAAGAATAAAAGGTTACATGCCTAACCTTGGTCCACACCTAAGACACAATCGACATCATACCCTCTTTCACAGAAAAGAACAACCCTATAGCCAAATCAGCTTACATATGCATGACCAACAACCTATACCTACACATGCATTAACTTGCATAATTGTATTATACAATTATTTCATTAGCCTTTACGGGCTTACAACATGCTTCTTTATAGGATTTACAACAAGAAAATCCCTAAACATTGGTGCCCAAAAAACGGTTATAGATCCATGCATATCATTGGCTACAAATCCTGCAAATCTCGGGATTCTGTTACAGTCGACTTCCAAGTCGGGTTACCAGTCGACTACTAGTTGGCCTTCATTCGGTCTCTAGTCAGTCATCTCACGCCCACACTTCGACCTCTTTTCAGTTGACTTTGTCATCGATATCTTCGACTTCAACTTTACCCAGTCAACTTCCTTGACCTTCGACTTGTTGTCGATCTACCTAGACTTCAACCTGTTGTCGATCCACCTCGACTTTGACCATCAGTCGATTCACCTCGACTAGACTTTCATTGCAAAGAATATAACAACCCAACATTCTCCCACTTGTTGTCTTTTTTGTTGAAACAGAAGATTCGTGAACTTTCATTCACAGACCCAGGGCAACAATACCCACTACCTCTCTGCACCAAGAGAAGTTCACAACACTCACAAACTTGGTCAACAAGACAATTATATTTTCCAACGAGTCTACTTTCTCCAGTACCACCTTGTTAGTATCCACCATATCTCTTATGAAATGGTATTGTACATCAATGTTCTTAGTATTTCAATGATAAGCATGGTTCTTTGCTAGAAATATTGTTCTTTGACTGGCGCAATTCACCTTCATAGCTTTCTTCCCAAACCCTATTTCTGAACACAACCTTTGAAGCCATACTACTTCTTTGCCTCCATGAGTGACCGCCATGTATTTAGCTTATGTTTTAGACAATGCTACAACCACTTATCTCTTGCTCATCCAACTTATTGCTCCACTAAACATTTTGAAGACATATCTATTGGTCGACCTCCGTCGATCTAGATCTCCAGCCCAGTCGACGTCGACAAAGCCATGTACATCTAATATACCACTGTCACCTCCAGGTCTTCTTTGGTATCATATGAGATAGTCCTTTGTGCCACACAAATACCTGAATACTCTCTTAAAAACTATCCAGTGCTCCTTTCCAAGTGTCGATATGTACCTACTCAACACTCCCACCGCATGGGCAATGTCTGGTCGAGTGCAGAACATTGCATACATTAGACTACCAACAACACTTGCATAGGGAACACGTGCCATGTCCTATATCTCTCCTTGTGTCTTTGGAAATTTCTCAGCAGAAACCCTTGCTCCCATAGGAATTGGCACCTTCATCGATTTGCAATCCTACATGTTGAATCGTTTCAGAATTGTCTCAATATACTTTGTCTGATTCAACCAGATCTTTCTAGCGGCTCGATCTCTCTTAATATCCATTCCTAGAATGAAGTTAGTTGCATCGATATCCTTCATGTCAAACTTGGAGGATAGTTGTTTCTTCACCTCCTTTGTTATGTCCACATTTCCAATCAGCAACATGTCATCAACATACATAGCTACATATATGAAACGCCCACCTTCTTCCTTGGAATATATGTAGTGATCAACTTTGCTTCTCACAAATCCAAAACTAAGGATGTAAGTATCAAAATTCTGGTTTCACATCCTTGGCAATTGCTTTAGGCCATAAAGGGATCTTTTGAGTTTGCACACCAATTCTTACTTGCTCTTTACTACAAATCCTTCAGGTTGTTTCATGTAGATTTCTTATTCCAGGTCCCCATGTAGGAACGTTGTTTTCACATCCATCTGTTCCATCTCCAAATTGAATGTTGCAACCATAGACATTAGTACTATAATGAAAGTTAGTTTTGCAACATGGGAAAAAATCTCACCGAAGTCGACTCCCTCGGCTTGGGAATAGCCTTTCGCTACCAGTCGAGCTTTGAATTCTCCACTTAACCTGTGACATTCATCTTATTCTTGAACACCCACTTGCTACCAACAGGCTTCCTTCCACTAGGTAACTTGACCAAATCCCATGTCTCATTCTTGTATAAGGATTCCATTTCTTCTACCATGGCTTCCTTCTAGAGTTTACCCTTTGTCGAGTCAACTTCCTCATTGAACGACTTAGGCTCATCATTGATGGCAGTTACCATGAACACAAAACGAAAATCGAACGAACTATACCTCTCAAATGTTTTATTTTCTCTTTCTGACCTCCTTAGCACTAGAGTCAGTTTCTACACCTCTTCCTCAGATTTAGTTGACTCATCTAAATCATCTTCTTCGTTCCTCAGTTCAACCCGCACTGTATCAAGATTATGCTCGGTCTGAAAATTTTCCTTAGGCTCAAATTTACCTCCGACTTTTTTGAAGACCACATCTCGACTGTGCATTGTTCTTCTTGATGTAGGATACAATATCTTATATCCTTTCATCCCTTCTTTATGTCCAATGAAAATACATTTGATTGCCTTCTTCTCCATCTTTCTCCTCTTTTCCCTGAGAACATGAACAAATGCATCACAACCAAATGCTTTGAGATGTGCCACTGAAGGCTTCTTACCAGACCATACCTCATTTGGAGTTGTGTCAACTAGCGCCAACGAAGGAGACATATTTACCATATATCTAGCAGTCTCAACTCCCTCCGCCCAGAATTCTTGTGCGAGCCCAACACCATTGAGCATGCTCCTTTCCTTATCCATCAACATTATGTTCATTATCTCGGCAACTCCATTTTGTTGTGGGGTATATGGTGTGGTATTTTGGCGTGCCATGCCACACTTCTTACATAACTTATCAAATTCCTTTCCACATAATTCATGACCATTGTCATTCCTCAACACTTTATTCCTCTTCTATGTATGGTTTTCCACAAGAGCTTTAAACTCCTTAAATCTCTCAAAAACCTGTGATTTCTTCCTCAGGAAATATATCCACGTCTTCTTGGAAAAATCATCTATGAAGGAGACATAATATAGGGATCCACCAAGTGAAGGCACTATAACCGGGCCAAACACATCACTATGCACCAACTCTAGAATCCTGTTTGCCCTTGTCGATCCAAATGGGAACCTCACCTGACTTTGTATTCCATTTATGCAATGTTTACAGAAGTCAACTTCTAAACCATATTTAGAAAAACCTTCGACCATACCTCTGTGTTGCATAGCTCAAATTCCTTTTTCTCCAATGTGTCCCATCCTCTCGTGCCATAACATGGTCGGCTCGATCTCAGCATGTCTTTTCAAGTCAGTTTGAACCAACTTGGCTCGAGTCAAGTCGAGTTGTGTCGACATCAAGTCAGGTTGAGTCGCAGTTGAGTCGATTTCAAGAGTAACGATGATGTTGCATCCAGTCGAATCAACATTTCCTAACAACTTGTATAGGGTACCAATACGAACTCCTCTCATTAATACCATCGCACCTCTGACCATCTTGCACGATTCCTTCTGAAACAGAGTATGCACACCTACATCACTCGTCTTGCTGACATATATCAGGTTTCTTTCCAAACTCGAAATGTGCAGCACACCTAGAAGGGTTCTTTTCATCCCATCCTGCAATGTTAGTCAAACTCTTCCCCATCCAACAATTTTGGTTGTCAAGTCATCCCCCAAGAACACATCACCCCCATCATATTGTCCATACTCACCTAACCATTATTTATGTGGTGTCATATGATAGGATGCTCATGAGTTGATCAACCAAACATCTTGATCCGACTGTGTACTGGTCGACGCCAGATACACATCACCTCCCTTGTCTGAGGTCATCTTTCTCTCAATCGACTGCTTCACATCAAATCTAAAATTGACTTTTGTTGCCTTCAATGTATAGTCTTTTTTGTAATGCCCAACTTTACTGCATTTCCAGCATCTTTGTGTTGACTGAATTTGGAATTTAGATCTACCCTTCGACTTGAACTTTCTACTAGACAATTTACCTTTATCTCTGTCTACCGGTTGACCTCTCATTACCAGAGCATCTTTGGTTGATCCTTCCATGTTCTTCCTTCTCATTTCTTCCAAAAGTAGAGAAACAACCATGTCCTCTGGCGCAAATGTGGTTGTATTACTCCCAATGGCCACGACTAAGCTATCCCATGAGTCTGGCAAAGAACATAATAGGATGATACACTTCTCTTCATCGGTGATCTTAATAGCCACAGATGATAACTGGCTTAACACGGTGTTAAACACATTTAAATGCTTAGTCACTGAACTTCCATCACTCATCCTCAAAAGATACAGTTTCTTTATGAGAAACAACTTATTTACCAAATATTTTGACTGGTATAAGCTTCCCATCTTGTCCCACGGTTTCTTAATCGAATCTTCACTCGAGACATTCAACAACATCGAATTTGCAAGACAAAGTTGAATCGTACTTCTTGCTCTTCTTTCAATTTTATCCCATTCTTCCGTCGACATGCCTGTCGGTTGGGTACCTGGACAAACCGTTGTCCATTATTCTCGATCCGCAAGAAGATCTTCCATTTTAAGCTTC
Organism: Picea mariana; assembly: GCA_032191745.1. NCBI lineage: Eukaryota > Viridiplantae > Streptophyta > Pinopsida > Pinales > Pinaceae > Picea > Picea mariana. The sequence goes on from JASDQU010307596.1 coordinate 27,524, forward strand.
CAAAGCTCAAAATTTTGGCCATTGAATTTCTCTATCTCTATTCTGGAACTGCTCGCCATTATTTACCACGATCTTTAACAATTTATGAATTATGACCCTTATTGTACCTAGGGTTTAGTTCTCAGATTCAAGATTGGAAAATCAAGATCTGATATACTCGCCAAAGCATAGCACCACTCTGAACACTCACTTGTCAAGGAAAACCTAATCTCTGATACCACATGTCATGAAATGCAGGACACTTCCACACTAATCCTAGCAGAAGAGAAGAATAATTTAATCAAGAACGCGAATGAAAATAAGTAATCACATAGTACACCAAGATTTTACCCTGGAACCCTTAACTGGGAGAAACCATCATTCTTTTGAGTGTTCTGCTCTCTTGTTGTCTTATTCAATAAGAATAAAAGGTTTCATGCCTAACCTTGGTCCACAACTAAGACACAATCGACATCATACCCTCTTGCACATGCAAGAACAACTCTATAGCCAAATCGGCTTACTTATGCATGACCAACAACCTGTACCTACACATGCATTAACCTGCATAAGTGTATTACATGATTCTTTCATTAGCCTTTACAAACTTACAACACACCTCTTTATAGAATTTACAACAGGAAAATCTCTAAATATTTGTGGCCAAAAAATGATTACAGATCTGTGCATATCATTGGCTACATATCTCGCATATTCTAGGATTTTTTTACAGTCAACTTCCAAGTCAGGTTGTAGATTTTAACCTTGTACAATTATTTACTGCAAACTAATTTTTCAGTAAAAGAACAGAAAATATACAATGGCATATACACACATTACACAGAGATTTTTCTCTTAGAAACAAAAATCGGGAAAACCAACATATTCTATATTCATTCATATCATATATCTTTACAATACAATATACATATAAAAGCCAATGACATCCAAAACCATAACCCAATTACCTGGATTAGTCAACAACCCTAATTCCTTAACTGGAAATAGAAAAACATTGGCAAAAAACCATGTGTCGAAAAACTACCCAACAATGGACATGAAAATCAAGGCGACCCGAAAATTGAGGCAAAAAAAAAATCGGGGGCACTGCCTACGAACCCCCCTCAAACCCCCTTGCACGCTCAGTGCAACGTAGCTGACCTTGCAGCTAGTCATGCAAATAATATAACACATACCCAACATTCTCCCACTTGTTGTTTCCTTTGCATGCAAGGGGTTATAGGGTTACATAGTCAACAATCCGGGGCAGAAATGCCCATAGATCCTCTACACTAAGAGAACTTCTCAGTGCTCACAGATTTTGTTAATAAATCTACAACATTCTTCAAAGTGTCCACCTTCATCATAAAAACTTTCTTTTCTTCAACCATGTCTCTCACAAAGTGATATTGAACATTAATATGCTTTGTCTTTGAATGATAAGTTGGGTTCTTCGCCATAAAAATTGCACTATGACTGTCACAATCTATCCTTACAACTTGTTGTACCAACCCAATACCTTAACACAATCTTTGTAACCATAATGCTTCCTTTCTTGCATGAGTGGTTTCCATGTATTCAACTTTTGTAGTTGAAAGTGCCACTACATATTTTCTTTTGTTCATCCAACTGATTGCTCCACCAAACAGGTTAAACACATACGCATTTGTCAATCTCCTATGATCCAGATCTCCAGCCCAGTTTGCATCCACAAAGCCATGTATATCCAACACTCTGTCCAATCTTGGTCTTCCTTGGTAGCACAATCCATAGCTAGTAGTGCCACACAAATACCTGAAAACTCTCTTTATTGTTGTCCAATGCTCCTTCCCTGGTTTTGACATATACATGCTCAAAACTCCTACTACATGTGCAATGTCTGGTCTAGTACATATCATTTCATAAATCAAACTACCAATCACACTCACATAAGGAACACAAGAAATGTTCTCCTTATTTTCTTTTTTCTTAGAACATTGATCTGCAAATAACTTTACACTTACAAGAATAGGGACCATGACCGGATTACATTCCTGCATATTAAACCTCTGCAATATTGTCTTCACATATTTTCTCTGATTTAACCAGAGTTTCCTGTTTTTCCGATCTCTTTTAATTTCCATGCCCAAAATGAAATTTGCAACACCAAGATCCTTCATGTCAAATTTAGAGGACAACTCGGTTTTCACATCCTGGATAATCTCCTTGTTGTTTCCTATCAACAACATGTCATCCACATACAAGACCAAATAAATCAAATGATCACCAATTAATTTAAAACACAGACAGTGATACTCTTGGCTTCTTGTTAAGCCAAGTCCCAACATATAAGTATCAAATTTTTGATACCACATCCTTGGTGATTGTTTTAAACCATACATGGATTTTTTTTAGTTTGCATACCAAGTTCCAACTCCTTCTTTCACTTCATAGCAAAACCTTATGGATGCTTCATATATATTTCTTCTTCCAGATCCCCATGTAGGAATTTTGTCTTCACATCCATCTGTTCTACTTCAAAATCAAACGCAACAACAACAGATAAAAAAAATCTAATAGAAGTTAACTTGTCAATGAGAGAAAAAATCTCACCAAAATCAATTCCCTCAACCTGAGAATAACCCTTTGCTACTAATCGAGCTTTGTATTTCTCCACTTTGCCTTTTGCATTCAACTTATTTTTAAATACCCATTTGCTGCCAATGGGATTTCTTCCAATCGACAACTCCACTCGATCCCAAGCCTCATTCTTATCTAAGGCTACAATTTCTTCATCCATGGCCTTTTTCCAGAGTTTTCCATCCTCTGAATCCATTGCCTCCCTGACAGTTCTAGGATCATCATCAGTAATAGACAAAGAAAAATTTGAACGAAAATCAGGTTGAGTATACCTTTCCAGTTGCCTTCTTTCCCAAAACAATCTCCTCAATACTGGAGTATGAGGATCTTATTCTTCTGATTCCTGTTCTTTTGTAGAGTCCGATTCATCATCCTTTAAATCAAATTATATTTTCTTTGGTTCCTCCTTACTTGGTTGGACTTCTTGTTTGAAAACATCCTTCATTTCTCTAAATACCACATCTCAACTATACACAACCTTCTTAGTTTATGGGTTCCAAATCTTATAACCCTTAAGACCATCTTTATACCCAATAACGATACACTTTTCAGCCTTCTTATCTACCTTACTCTTATTTTCCTTTGGAACATGAACATAGGCTTCACAGCCAAATACCTTGAGATGTGTGAGGGAAGGTTTCTTACCATTCAATACCTCTTGTGGAGTCCTGTCATCCAGTGCTGACGAGGGTGATCTGTTGACTAGGTAATATGTGGTACACACTGCCTCTGCCAAAAATTCTTGCCCTAACCCAACACCACTGAGCATGCACCTTGCTTTTTCCATCAGTGTCCTGTTCATCCTTTTTGCAACTCCATTTTGCTGAGGTGTATATGGAGTAGTCTTTTGCCTTGCTATACCACACTTCTTACATAATTCTTCAAATTCATTCCCATATAACTCTCGACCATTATCTGTCCTCAACACCTTAATTATTTTCTCTGTTTGATTCTCAACAAGAGCGTTAAACTCTTTAAACCTGTCAAAGACTTCAAATTTCTTCTTGAGAAAATATATCCAAGTATTCCTCGAGAAGTCATCTATAAATGAGACATAGTACATAGATTTTCCCAATGATGGAACCAACACAGGTCCAAACACATCACTGTGAACTAGCTGTAAAATTCCTTCTTCCCTCGTTGCACCAGAGGGGAATCTTACCCGATTATGCTTCCCATATACACAATGTTCAAAGAAATCAAAATCCAGATAGCAGTTAGATATACCTTCAACCATACATTTACTATGTATCAGTCGAAAACCCTTCTCTTCGATATGCCCCAATCTTTGATGCCACAACATAACCTTTTCTCCATAGACTGTAGGAGTTCTTTCTTCTTCAACTCCAATATCAGAACAATGGAACTATTACACCCATCACTAATAGTGCTTCCTTGCAGCTTATACAGAGTTCCAAACCGAACTCCCTTCAACAACAACATTGTTCCGTGAACCATCCTACAATTTTCCTTTTCAAATATTGTTTTTACCCCTGTATCGTCCATTTTGCTTACTAAATCAAATTTCTGGCCAATCTTGGGATGTGAAGAACACCAGGTAGTGTTTTAATCCTTCCATCTATGAGCCTCAACTTGACTTTTTCTCGTCCTATGATTTTGGTTGTTGAAACATCACCTAGGAAAACATTACCTCCATCGTACCTTTCATATTCACAGAACCACTCCTTGTGGGGAGTCATATGAAAGGATGCACTTGAGTTAATCAACCATGCCTCATGATCTGCATGTGTACTTGAAGAAGCCAAGTACACATTCCCTCCTTCTTCCTTAGAGGTATTTTCTTATGTAGAAGGAGCTTCTTCAGATCCCTTCTTTTTCTCAACTTTGGATCTACACTGCTTCTTGTAGTGCCTTTCTTTTCCACATCTCCAGCATACCTTTACAAACTTTCTAGGAGACTTATATCTACCCTTGGACTTAGATCTCACACTTGAGGACTTAGATCTATTTCTTTCCTGGGAGTGTCCTCTTGAAAATAATGCATATGTGCTTTGTCCTCCCATGTTCTTCCGTCTCATCTCCTATGACAACAAGGATGAGACCACTTCATCAAACTTCAACGCAATTGTATTACTACCTGTGGCCACAACCAGACTATCCCACGAGTTTGGTAAAGAGCACAATAAACTGATACACTTATCTTCATCTAAAATTTTAATCTCAACAGATACTAACTGACTTAGCACAGTATTGAACGTGTTCAAATGCTTTGCCACCGAGTCTCCATCTCTCATCCTCATGTTATACAAATTCTTTCCCAGGAATAGTTTATTTACTACTTGGATTTAGACTGATATAACTTCCCTGACTTATCCCATAAATCCTTCGTTACGGCTTCCTCGGACACATTCAATAATAATGAATCTGAGAGACACAATCGGATTGTGCTATTTTCCTTTCGATCCAACTTTTTCCAGTCATCTATTGAAGTTCATGTAGGTGTAGTACCTGGATTCACTGTGATCCAATGATCTCTGTCCACCAACAAATCTTCCATCTTGAGCTTCCACAGCTCAAAAATTTGCCCATTAAACTTCTCGATCTCCATTTTCGAACTGCTCGCCATTTCTCTTCACCCAAAGAATCAATACGGCATATCTCACACTGTAACAAGGTGTATCACAGTCCCAAGCCAAACCCTTGACCACAAAGGCGTCCCCCTGAAGCCAATAATTGCTCTGATACAAAATGTAGATTTTAACCTTTTATAATTATTTACTGCAAATAGATTTTTCAGTAAAAGAACAAAAAATATACAATGGCATATACACACATTACACATAGATTTTTCCCTGCTCATGCCTACCACTTTCCACACCTCTTCTCCTCAGTTTCCAAATCTTTTGGGTTTTTGGGTTCGTTGACCCCAAGAAGGGCTTGTACCCCATTTCATGGGAAGAAGGGGCTAAAGGCTTAGAGGTGTTGTAGCTGGAAAAAGTCAAAATCCATAACTAATCCTTCCATATGATCGCCCTAAGGTCCCGAGAACAATGAAACAATTCTCCATAAAATGAGGACCTTTAAAAGAAAAATGAATGAAATTGTCTCACTTGATGGGGGAATGCATTACGATATCTTTTAATTTCCAGTGCATATGGAGCTCAAGATCTTCTACCTTCAAGTGGCATTGCGGTGCTCCTTTTCTTTCCTTGCACATAACACTCAATGTTTAGACCATTAAAAAGAGTGAAAGGCAAATAAAGTGCTTGGAAAAATGTTGCATTGTAAATGAAGAGATGCACCACACCCTCCATAAAGGCACCCATAAATGAGATAATATGATCCCTTGATACGTTAGGAAACCCATGCCAAAAAGTCCTACCCCAATCCACCTCATATTCACTACATGGCCTATAGAGGGTATTCTTAGGAAACATTCCTTGACTTGGGGATTGGGCTACCCAATAGGGCACCATGACAACCCTCCCATACCTAAATTTGGAAAAGTTTATAAGGTCTTTGAGCATTTGTTTAGTTTGAAAAGGGGGGATTTGATGCACATGTTTGGGTGGTTATTTTATTAAATGTGGCTTACTTGGCATGATACATGTGACTTGTGGACCCTTGGAGGGTGTATCTGCTTGTCTTTGCAGGATCTTGCTCGATGGATGACATTCATGGAGGGACTAAGACACTTGGACCTTCACAGAAGATTAAAATCCCATTGGATGGATGCAATGCCCCACTCATTGGAGGCCTTGAATGATGAATGTTGCACTTGAGATGAAGTCTCTAGCACTTGGACATGGCCTAGAGAAATTTCGACCCTCTTGGGAAATTTGCTATCTCTTATTGTTTGGTCATTATGGATGCTACACTTGTCTATTGGTGGAATAAAGGCTAACAACTTCTCTTGGATGTTTCTTCTTCGCAAATTGTTGGAATTTCTTTGATAAGTAAGAGTTTTTCATGCTATCTCTTGGATTGGGTAAGGAATTTTTGCAATCTTGTATTTTTTTTTCTTAATTTCAAGGTTATACAATCAAAACCCAGGAGGAGTATACGAGCATACACCCTCCATCAAGGAATTTTCTTCCATTGTTATTGAAAGGCCTCAATGATTGCTACAAGTAGCAAGGCCTTTCTAGGTTTTATCTTCTCTAGGGAGTAAGAGGGTTTACACCCCTAGAAGATTATCAAGCCCTAGTTAAACTTGGATTTGCTAAGCTAGGCAATTTGGAGTTTTTGTGTCTTCTTTGGTTTTATAAGAGTTTAATTCTCAAATAAACATTTTATTCTCTTTATTGCCTAGGTTGTTGTCTAAGCAAGAGACTCCATTAACCCAATAGATAAAGCACTAATTGCATTGGAGATTGAATAATGTTGCATTGGTAAACATGAAATTTAAGAGATTGAATTGTTCAAGGTTGGATTTAAATTCTATATGTTATTGGCTCTCTTGTCCTCCAAGGGCATCTTGATTGGTTAAGTGATTGTGTTGCGGTAATAAACATTAAGCTACAACCATTAGGGTTGCAACAAACTTACTCTCTCATACTTTTTTTTCACTTTTCTACCGCTAGAAATTACTTGTAAGCTGTCATAATTGTTCTACTAGTAATAAGCTATTGATTGGGTGGTTTACTTGCTAATTTTAGTGGATAGAACTTGTTGTAGAAAAAGTTTTCTACAACCATAGGGTTGTTACAAAACTACGATGATAACACTTTTTTTTATAGTCCCCCAATTACCCTCAAAGTTTGGGTTTAAACATTGGAATAATGTCTACTAATTGCAAGCATTGTTATCCAATATTATATGTTGACTTTGATGGTCTAATTTGTAGTTGTTATAATTTTAATCTTGTTGATATATCATTGTTTACTGCTGCAATTTTGCGACAAAAATGTTTCTTGTCGATTCCCCACTTCTCTTGGGGCTTATATCATCATATATTGTCTTGTTTTGGTTTGTCTAACATTGTTTTGTAGGTACACAACTTTGGCAACCATTTACCAACTCCAAATAATCTCTCCTCAAGCCTCAAGTTCATCTTAGACCTTGACCTATAGGGGTGTTCTTCTAGCTCCTTTTTTCTCCCCTTGCAATCCCCCTAGGGTCACCCAGGAAGCCTCCCTTGTGTTGGACTTGTCCATCATTAAAACAAGGGGGATATTTGTTGAGGTGACAGTGATAGGTGCCCCCAGTTGTGTCACACATTTGTTGCTTGGGTTGGGCTTTGCCCAAACTACAATTGTGTGATAACAATGTGTTGAACCAATAGCTTCATGAATGAGCCAAACTTTTAAAAAGAAGAACCGTTCCTAAGTGATGGCATTTTCCATAAACGACTTTAATATGAGAACATTGATCTTCTCCATTATTTTGTAAAGGCCATTGCATAAAGCAATGGGGTGGAATTCATCAAAGGAGATCAACCAATCATTTTTAGGGATAACGACAAGAAATCTAGAATTGATGTTGCACCTACATTTGCCAGTGTCACGAATTTCCTCCAAAACCTCGAGAAGTTCCTCCCCAACAATTTCAAAGAAATCCTTGTAAAAGTTCACATTCCATCCGTCGAGTCCAGGGATTTTGTCCCTCTTAAAAGTTCCAATAACCCCATGTGACTAGTTCAAAGAGATTTCACGATACATATCCCTGTTGTCTTCTTCTTCAACCAAATGAGGATAATTAGTGAGCAATTTTAACATGTCTCCTACGTTTGAATGCATGGGTTCTTTGAAAAGCTGTGAAAAATGATGAACCCATGGTTATGCTAACTAAGGAAAACCACAAACTCTGTTGCCATTTGATTTTGTAACTCCCAAATAGAATTAAAGTTCCATCTATAATTCAAAAAATTATGGAAATATTTATAATTTAGATCCCTAGCTGAAAGCCAAAGAGCCCGACTTTTCTGTCTCAATGCTTTTTCTTGTTTTAAAAGTAGAGCATACCTTCGAGCTTCCAAAGATCGACACTCATCCACCTCCAGTTGGCTACCGTATCCAGACTGCAATTGGTCATAAGCAACTACTAAGACTTCTTCTATTTAACAGAGACCTTGATCATTAACTTTCCTTCTCTCCTTGACCCAAACTGGGACAACCTTTTTGAGCTTCCGAAAAGAGTTCACAAATTGTGTACTGGCCAACACATTGGAATCTGTATGATAATGCTCCCATTTATCCTCGACTAAATCTCCAAACTCTTCAATTTCATCCCAATCTGAATTGTATTTAAATGAAGATCAAGGTTTTTCCAATGACTTGGTCAATTCAAACTAAATAGGAAAATGATCTGAGCACCCAATGTTACCCACCTAAGATCAGACATGGATCCATGCTCATATCATACTATTTTGAATTAAGAAATGATCAAGATGCTTCTCCATCTTGTCCAATTCACATATGTTATTGCTCCAGGTAGGCTTGCAAACGACTGTCTTGACATCCACAAGACCTACTGTTTCAAATTTATGCAAACATAAGTCAGTCATGACATTATCTATAGCGAACTATCCTGAAAATTCATCTATGTTTATTGTAAGGTTCAGGTCACCGCCTAAAATAAGGGATTCATAATGTAGACATTCTAAGTCAAGCACATGATTCCAATACTCTTCATGACCATAATATGGACCATACGGATTGAGAAGAACAAAGGAACAATCTAATTCCTTGAAGTATGTCTCAGTAAACAAATTAGAAGGAATGGAAAAGTTGTTGCTAACACTACACTTGGAATTGTAACCAATTATGAGTCCTCACGAAGAGCCCTATGCATCTATGCCCAGGAAGGACCATCCTGGTAGAATTTTTACCAAATTTTTGATGATAAGAGAACATGCCCCTATAGTTTCCTATAAAAAAATAACATCTGATTTATCGTAAACCACTAAATGCTTAAGAGAAAGTTTTTTGGCCCTGCCCCCTAGGCTTCTGATGTTTTCCAAAAGAATTATCACGAGGTAGGGAAGGAAGGGGTGTGTCCCGCTCTAAGGACCCCTAAAATGAGTTTTTGTCGACCCTACAAAATCTCTTTGGAAGCTCATTCCTGGGCATGCTTTAGTGTTGATTTGCAACCAACACTTGATTTCCCTTGATCTTTAAAAAAATTCGACCCCAAACCACCTGTCAGTCTAGAACGAGGAACATGTATCCAAGGACACAGATTGTAAGGGTCCATCCTCGAGGCAGAGGAAGATGAATCAAACCCACAAGGGACTGTTTGACATAAGACCTTCGGAGGAGGCACTTTTGAACTAAATCCCCCCTATATAGGAAACACTTTAACCAAATCAACAACAGAATGAGAAACCGCCAGTGGGGGACAACCCCCCTCTGCCATCTTGATAGCTTTCTTGCCTATGGGGGTCAAACCCTCTTTTGCATGGATACTATCATTTTGATAGGAGAGAGACCAGGAAGAGACATACCCATATAACGATTCAAATCAACACAATCCTTCCAAAAAGATTCCATTTGGGTCCACTGCTATGAAGTAAGGTTGAGCTCTAGATTGTACAAACCTCCAGAATGAGGGATACCTGAAACTATTGGCTCAATCTTCTTGATGGGATCATTGAATTTCTCCACAGAGGTATCCTTCTCCTTGTGCTTCAATGAGTCTAAGGCAGGAGGAACAATAGACTTCTGAACTTCCTTCCCAACAGACGCCTCCTTGTTATTTTGGGCAAGGGGATTTATATTTGACTAACCCATCTCCCCCAAAGCCCCCTTTTTAGACATAGGGGTGCTATTGTGGAAACTGAGATTGAAATCCTTCACTGTATGCCCGAATGCATGACATCTAACACATCGAAATGAGATATTGACATAATCCAAAACATGGGTATACTTCCTGTCTCCAAAAAATAAATCCTTTGATTCGAGTAAACCATTACGAGGATCCAAATCCATGAGAATATAAGCAACCAAATAGAAGTCACAAGATTTATACTGATCATTTGACGCAATAAACTTACCTAAGACCTCCCCAATGGCCCCAAATCCATTGTTGTTCCAAAACTCCAAGGGAAGATTTGACAACTTGATCCATGTCAGCCAACTCGATTGGGCTTCCTCTTTTGCATTAAAGAGGGGGTGCCAAGGCTTGGCATAGAGGAGTTGTCGACCCAGACAACAATAGCCAGTCATAATCTTCGACATATTAACTTTTTCCTTGAATATGAAGCCAATACATCCGCATGAAAGAACGTGAAAAATCGGTGAATACCCCAACACTGGCACCCAAAATTCCTCCATCCATAATTTCACTCCAGCTACAGTGACATGCCTGCCACAAAACTTCCCAACGAGAGCCAAACCTTCTAACTATTCGATCTGAGAGACTTTCAAATCCTCCCCCACGACCAACAAGACTTTGCCACCCTTGGATTTAACCAATCTATGTTTCTTACTTCCCACACTAGCCTGCGATAAACTATGCCCTTCACCACAAGGCATTTCCTCTACATTCTTACAACCAGAAGAGCTAGAAGGTGGATTGATCGCATCTGGCTTGGAAACAACATTAGCACTCGCAACACCCTTGACAATTGTTGGAATGTCGATTTGAGATCTTGAATGTGAAGGAATGTTGGCCTTTGATGGAAACATGGGAGATGGATCCAGTTGATCACCAACCTGTCCGAAAACCTGACAGTTATTAACTCTGGAGGGATTGGAAATGACATGCATGGGGGGAAACGACGGATCCATAGATCCCCAATGAGCTGGATCTCGATCCCATGTCCTCGAAGAACTAACCTCTGACAAAGGATTAAAATCATAGTTTAATATCGAATCAACAAAGATTTGTTCGGAGTCCTTGGAGTAGTGAACCAAAGGGAAGTATCTTTCCAACATCACTCTCAAACCACCACAAGGCGCTACCTATCTCTGTCACCTATACTGCAGAAATCCTAGAAGCCATAATAGAACCATCTCCTCCTCAATCCAAGAGGACGATGTATTTATTTTAAATTATATATATATATATATATATATATATATATATATATATAATTTAAAATAAAAATTATAATACAAATAAATTAAAAAAATTAAATATATTTTTTAAAAACATAAATGTAAAAAATAGATATAAAAATTTTTATCCTAAATTTTTTAAACCGTGGCCAAATCAATTTAAACAAGATGAAAGTTCAGAAATTCAGTTTGGTGAGCAAATTATTCCGTATAATTAGATTCGTTCGACATGTGTTGCAAGCTGCAGTGATATCATAGCTGTGACAGTATACCCATTCCCGGTTTTCTTGTCAAGCCAAGCAGCAGCAGCAGTATATGTGGCATAGCTTCATGCAATTGGCGAGCTAAAATAATTTTGCGTTCTGCTCCCACTATCACTGGCAACTCTTCATACCGTTAGCAGTAATAATGTATCTAATTCCTCACAACGAAAACCGCTGTAGATTACCGCAGCCCACTGCTAAAGCAATGCATAAAAATATTTCGAGGAAAAGTAGCAGAAATGGTTAGTGGCAATTACTAGCTCTCACAAACAATAACAGGCCAAGCCCAATGATACCCAATGATATAGTCATTCTTGTTGCTTGGCCTGCACATTTTGAAAGGAAACTTATAAGATTTATAATGCTTTAGAGAGGTGTATTCTCAGACTTTTTAATTTGTTAAAAAAATTCTATTTTAACTTTCTTTATCAGATCAAATTCATATCCAAACTCAATAACTATGTTTCAAACTATATATAATATAATTTGAAACATAGTTATTGAGTTTGGATATGAATTTGATCTGATAAAGAAAGTTAAAATAGAAATAAAATAATAATTATTAATATGAATTAATATTTATGTTAATTAAAAAACAACTTTTCAATTTCATTTAAAACATATATAGTTTAAGCTACTTAAAAGGGCTATGAAATTAACACATAAGATATCTATTAAATTTTTTTTTTTTAACTTTTAATAAGATTTAATAGTTTTTGATTATGAGGTTTAATAGTCCCAATTCAAAACCTACTAGTCCAGTTGGCTAGTTATCCAAAAAGGTTATGTTTCAAGATTTCTTACATGAATATATTTACGTAAATTGCTTGCATAACAATAGGAAAAAAAAACAATACATGATTATGTTGGATTGTTGGATTGCAGGCCCGACTTCTTGTCACCACTGGTTGGGTTACTGATGGAGATTTCGTCTTCTTTCCTGCTACCATTCAAACTTCTTTTGCATTTGTTGGAGTCTTTGCTATTTTGACATTTTATAATTTGTCTTGATATGATATTTATATGTTTTCTTTTCCTAGTGCCTCAACTTCTTTAGTTCGATTTGCCCAACTTGTCAATGGTCATGGACTTAATTGATTATGTGTTTCCTGCCCCAATTCAAGAGAGATTGGGGGAAGATCAAATTCCTTTATCACTCATTCTCGTGAAACCACATTTTTCTCTTTTGATACTTCTTGGTCTAGATTTTGGGGGATATCAATTTCCTCCTTCACTAATTCCCATGGTTCCACATCTTCCTTATTAGTAGGGATGTCTGAGTTTTTTGGCTTATCCATGGGCATGTCCAAGTCATCTGTCTCATCCTTGCAAATAATTTGGTGTCCTGGATTGACACCGACCCACCGAGTTGACTTATGCTAACACTTCCTAGCTTGCCTTAGCCTTTTCGGGCAATGTGCTACCAAATGTCCTGTTTCCAAACAAACTCTACAGTGAAAAGAAACATTTTCGTAATCCAACTTTTGAGACCAGAGGTAGTTTTTACTTGTCAAGTTTATTTTAGCCGAAAACCCTTTGCTGAAGTCCATTTCAACACATATTCGAGCATATGTAGTGATAATGTATTCCTTTGTTTCCTCGCTTCTGAAGTGAAATTTTCCATGGGCATTGCCAATGTCTCGAAGGGAGGATAGACCCCAAAGATGTAAAGGCTGGTTTGGAAGTCTAACCCAAACTGGAGCTGTGGACTGTGAATCTGTCAATGGGTAGAAGGAAGGGGTCCAAGGTTTAATGCATAATCTATATTTCCCCCAAAACAAGGGATCTGATTTTAATATAAAATCCCCGACTTCTTCAAGTTGGAACACTACAATGAAAAAATCCTTAGCACAGGGGTAAATAAAAGCTTCTTCTTTTAACTTGGAGAGCCAGAATATTCAGATCCAATTGTGTAGCTTGACAAGGCGCGACCAAAGACCATTAAATTGATAAACAAGTGCACTTTTGCTATAACGAGCTACCATGAGATGACATTTTCCCCTAACAAAGTAGAAATAGCTGGAGCCTCCTGTACCATAAGATGAGTAATAGAACTTGAAGCATTCTTCACAATATCTCTAAAAGAAGTCTCACTGAGAGTGTTGTTAGAGGGATCAAGATCTGATTTGGCTCCCACATAATTCACATGAACTCCATGAAGCCTAGGGGATGCGACCACAACTGAGGGAGTTGCTCTCATATTGGAAACCAAGTCACCAAGAAGAGAGGAGCCACACAAAGCAGTCATTGCCGCTGGAATATTGGCTTTGACGGTTCTAGGCAAACTAGAGGAGGAGGGTGTCGCTGGAACAGATTTTTCCACTGCCATGCAAAGAATAGATCTATTGTGGAAAGAGTCACTCTAAGCCGTAGGCATCAAGGACAAAGGCACAAAAACAATGCTCAGAGAAAAGAAAAAAGCCACGTGAGACTAGATCCAAGCCAAGGAAGAACCACATACACAATTAAGAAAAATCCCTAATCATCATGACCCAATTCATTCTACAATGTCCGAACCTCATCACTCGCTCAACAAAGATCTACATGATTTAGAAGCTATGTTTGAGCCAAAAAAATTCAATATAAATATAAAAATAAATACCATTATAACTAAGTACACAATATATCTAATTACACAATAAAGACATAATAAATGCAAAAGTAGTTAGAACATAATGACCAAATCGACATCACTTAACTCTATAAAATTGATGAGATATATTAAAAAAAAATGTGATTTTATATTAGTATTCTTTAACCTTTAATACTTTTCAAAAAAGTGTGATGAAAATGGTTGATATGTATAATACCTTTAATACATTAGAATAAAGTGTGATGAAAATGGTTGATAATATAACTAATTACACAATGAAAACATAATAAAGACAAAAGTAGGTAAAACATAATGACCAAATCCACATCACTTAACTCTATAAAATTGATGAGATATATTTAAAAAAGAGTGATTTTCTATTAGGATTCTTTAACCTTTAATACATTAGAATAAAATGTGACAAAACCTTTAATACAATAAAATAAAGTGTGATGAAAATGATTGATATGTATAATATCGAATAAAGTGTGATGAAAATAGTTGATATGTCAAAAGTAGAAGAGAGTAAAATATAAACAATTACATATGCTCAACATATAAAGACAATAATTAATTAAAAGTAGAAAACACAAACAAGAAGCCTACATGAAGATGAACAAAAGTTACATTAAAAATAATTAATTAAAAGTAAAAAACACAAATAAGAAACCATGAAAATGGACGAAAGTTGACACTAAAAACACTACGATAGGAAGACAATTAATGTACTAAACTACAATAGGAAGACATTTAATGTACTAAACAAACACAAGTTAGGAACAAGTTTCTTTTAGTACAAAGCCCAATGTGACCTCAAAATGATAACATCAATATGACCTCACGTGGGCCCAACTGAACCCAAATCCCCACACCATTACAAAAATTACTCAAAAGTGCAACATAACTAATATTAGATAGCATTTGGTGTCATTGTCTCATGATTTTAGATTATTGAAAACTACAGCA
>JASDQU010307597.1:897-21324 GCA_032191745.1 Picea mariana
GAGGGATATGGCAGAAGGCTAGGTGCTTTTATGATATGCGTTGTGGGGTTTTTTGGGGAGGACCGATCTGCTCTGATACCAATGTAATAGATAACCAGGTATGCAATTGTATTAATAATATATAAAATATGAATAATTGATAAAAATATGATGATTTACAATTGAGAAGGAGGGCTTGATTATATACCCACATAGGGGTGCCCTTTCACCACTAGACATGTCTTTTGGAGAACATGTCCTTTCATTATTAATAATTACTATTACTAACTATTTACTAATTAATTATTACGTTATGAACATCTATTTATATGTATTTATTATTACGTTATGAACATCTATTTATATGTATTTATGTTCATAACATGCAGTCAATGGAACACAATGAACAACCTCGATATTCCTTCGGTTAGAGTTCCTTTCACATGCCAAGCCTAATCACAAAAATATTGGAATAAACAGCCAAGAAGAAACCTTAAAAGCAGCAGCAATGTGACTAGGGAAGGTTCACAACTGCTCTGATACCATGTTGAAACTTGGTATCACAAACAGAAAGAGGGAACCGAATAGAACCAAAACACCAACCCAAAAACCAGCAATAAAAAGAGAACAACCAGCATGAAACAGTGCACTGAAGTTCTCTATTAATGAGATAAAGAGAGAAAGACCAAGTGCACAAGTAAGAGAAAACCCAACCAATGAACAAGAGTGCACAATGCAAGATATGGGTGCCACAGTCTTCAACACTTTATATTAGAGAGCCTAGCTCAATGATCAAAAAATATGAGTTACAAATGAAGCTTAAGTGGTGTATTTATACCAATGTTATCAGAACCGGCCCGGTTCGGCAAAACCGACCGGCCAGATTGGCCTTCAAGGAAAAAATGGTCGGAAGGGGGGTACCAAACCGTTTTAGCCGGTTCTATACTGAACCGGCCGGTTCTGTACCGGTTTCAACCGGTTCCCATTGATTCCGACCGGTTCCGACCAGTTCTGCACAGCACCCGTACGATGCACTTAAAGAGGTGGATTTTCAATTTTTTTAAGGGAAAAAAATGAATTTCTGCCAATTTCTATACATTATGTAGAGTTTTAGAAACTCGAAGCTATGTTTTCAATTTAGAAACAAAAAAAAGATCATCAAAAGTAAAAGAAATGATCAAAACATGGTCTTAAAATGAGCAACAGGTTTCAAAACCAATTTTGCAATGGCTAACTAATTGTATCTCCCTGGTTCTCTCTCAATTGTCCACGTGTGGTTTGTCCCCATCAATTTCACTTCATATTATACTTATCAATTTTTTGATCTGTACATGCACTTCCTGCACATGTAAACTCTAACATTTATTTTCCATGCCTCGTAAGATTTTCTAAAATGTTTTTCTATATTTCTAGTTCTGACTTCGAACGCTGCAAGCAACTTCCAATATTCTCCTTGTGGAAACTCAAGAGTGAATCCCCCAAGGTTACAAGTTTGGAAAAAACAATGAGACAGAGATAAACAAGAAATAATATGCGTTCAAATGAATCAAATAAGAGAAGGGAAGGGCAATCACAAAATCCTTCACACTTAACACAAATTATCACTAAGCTTTTATTTTGACATGCACTCTATTTACCCCCGATATGTGCATGTGATCAAAAGAGATGGAGGTATGAATAGCATACAATAATATACCTCCACTCCATTAAAGATGGGGACCTCATTACACACAAGTTAACTATAAAATCAATCAAACTATAACAGAAATTGTAGTATTGCACTCGGTGTTATTTTGGTTATATGCACTCTTACTTGCTATATAAATGAGAATCTTTGCATATGTGTATAAATGGTTTGGATTTGTATTCATGCATATGAATATATATGTTTTTTTTCAAATTTTGAATATTTTATGTACTTTTTGGTCGACCTGTTCTTTTGTCCGGTTTTTTTCCAGTTTTTTTCTGGTCCGGTCCGGCTTTGAATTTTTGGGGTCGACCGGTCCAGTCCGGTTTTTTGTCCTAATAACATTGATTTATACCACTCAAGTAGGCACGACATCCTCCCAATAGGGTTATGGGCCAACATAAGTAGGGGCACACTCCCCAAGAGGGTTATTAATCCTACATATCAAAGTTGACTAGGTCAGCATTAACCACACCTAGTAATACAATAAAAGAATAAAGTATGGCCTTCATCATGATTCCAAGTACATTAATGATACATATGAATTTTTCATGGCCACATGTACAGATAACACCAATAATTCCAATAGGAAGGAGAGGATCAAGTTGGGCCCAAAGTGGACCCTGGAGCCAATTGGTTATTTCTTTAACAATTGACTATATTCATGATGGATCACTTATGACTATGTCAAAGATGACCAATATTGGATGGTACTGTAGATTATAAGTTGGAAAAAGAAACCCTTTCAATGGGATCGATTCTTGAAGGTGAAATCCCTAAGCTTAGCATGCTTCATCTTGGGATAGTGAAGGATTATGTTCATGTAATTGAGCTTTCAATTTTTTCTTTCTGTTCTGTAGATCAATTGCTACATGAAGTGTTGCACAGAGGTTGCTTCTGGACTAGTCTTGAGAGAACTAGTGTTTTCTGTGGGAGTTTGTGTTGATGCAGTAGTAAGACTGCTTTGTCACCCTATTGTTCTCTTTGTGAGATCTGGAAGATCACTTATCATTATTGTTAGACTTCTATCTCATGATTACTCTAATTAATAATATTGTTGCTTTCTCTACTTACATGATCCATGAACTGTTTTGTGGCTGTATGAAGAATTATGTTTTACATTCTCTTCAACGAGTATTAGTACAGTGTTTGATTGGAAAGATTCATCCTTAGGATCCTCTTGTCATGTTCTCCATTATTTCATATCCAGGCACTTGCCTCACATAAGACTTCCCAAGAATATAGGCATTGGTCCTGCTGAAACCAATCAATATTTCATAATAACATCTGAAAAACATCACTGTTATCTGATCCGATATTATTTATCTTCACTCAAGTGGCAGATTGGTGGCAGCACTAGGGAATCCCCCTACCACTGGAAATGCACCAGCTGTGAAGTGATAGAGGTTATTGTTGTGGTGACATTGGACATTACCTCTAGCGTGGTACCAAGTTTTCCCTAATTGGTATTAAGAGATAAAAAATTTAAGTGCAAGTTTGGAGGTAGCAATTGCCACTGTTGCTAGGACAGAGTCCAGTTCCCTGGGAATTAGTAATGATGCTACAATAACTTTTATGAGCTATGTTACACCCAAATTCTTTGCAGTGTACCCTATATTTTTTCACGAGATGTGACCACTTCGACACGCCCAAAGTGTGATGATTTCTTTGTATGTGGCCATGATAGGATGTTTTTGATGTACAAGTGTTGGTTAGAGGTTACCCAGATCCCCTCGGGTGGACAGTCATGGCATGTCCTTTCAGTCCCCATTCTCAAGGTGCTTGGTTTTATTGCTCCAACTGACTACCCCTTTGGAGGCGGTAACTCCCTATGATGTTGGGCATTTATGTCCTGGGTAGGTATGCAAGCATTATGAGGTGGATCTGCTAGGATACATGATTTATGGGGCCTCTATCTATTCACTTATTATTATTTTCTTTTCAAAAGGTGATTGCGCTTTGTAAGGGCTATTATACCCACAGTTTAGCACACCTTACCCACATGAACCCTCTCTTTCTAATGTATGTACCACACTTGGGCCTTCCGAGACTATTCTACATATGATTGTTCAGTTGCACATTTTTGAGGCAATTTACATACATAGCCTGGATTTTGAGGCATTGGTCACACTCTCAGAGGCACAAACTATTAAAGATTGCAGCTTCATGAGACATTCTCCAAGTCGTTCTCCTCTGGACTGAGTTGAGACGATCTGTGAGAACGCCCATGTGATGGGTGAGTCATACTCCTCTGGACTGAGTTGAGATGACGTGTGTGATCTCTTGTCGTGCTCCTCTGGACTGAGTTGAGACGACTTGAGATGGTCTCTTGTCGGACTCCTATGGACTTAGTTGAGTCGACTTGAGATGGCTCTCCAGATGGTACTCCTATGGACTTAGTTGAGTTGATCTGTTGAGAGTGACGTCCCTGTGGCTGAGCACAAGTGGACATGTCCCTAGTGGCTGAGCACTAGAGGATGTGAGAGATCCTTTTTATAATGTCTAAGAGTAAGATTTATTGTGTAACCCTAATTTTGTATTGTGAAGGGTACAAGTCGGCCCCACCATGTAAAGATAATTAATATTGTGTAAAGATTAATTATATTATTGGGTTATAGAAGTCAAACCTATTGTGCCAATAGACACATCCATTTGATGTGCTAGGGCATGTATAAATAAGAGTTGATCCCCATTGTGGATCACACACACTTCATTGTTTCATTTTCTCAACGCCTACTTGTAGGGCTGAAGTGCGCACTTCTCTTAGGCGCCATCTTTCTTGGTCATAGAAGCACCCTCTTGTGTGCTCTAGGCTTTGTGGTGTGTGGGGGATCTTCTCTTGACTCTATAGCAAAGGATTGTTGGGTTTTTCCCTTGATTGAGAAGGGTTTTCCCAGGATAACTTCTTGTGTTCTTGTGCATGGTTATTCTCCTTGTGATCTTGGTTACTGCAACTAGTGTAGCTACATTGTTTATGGTTCAAGTTCATACTAAATTGAAAAGAAACTACATGTGCTTGAGCTAAGCATTAAAATTCAACATGGTATCAGAGCAGTGTTCTTGAAGAGCCATTGCACAAGCTATTCAGAGCTAGTCATCACCTTCTTGCTACAACTACAAAGACGACCCCATCCATTTTTCCTTGTCAAGCTAGTTTTAGCACTTTTCCCTTGAACGTTGGGCCTAAATTTTGCACAGGAAGGTACGGCCTAGACCAGCGCAACTCCTGCAACTCTCAGATCAAAAATTGAAGGAGTTTTGATTTTTGGCCCTAGGGTTTCTAGGGTTTCTACAGAATTTCGATTTTAGGGTTCCTGTAGAACGTTGGAGCACTTTTGCAGCTTGTTGAGGTTCCTTTGACTCTCTAGGGTTTCTTGTTGGCAATCATAAGTCCAATAAACCCCCCAGAGACCTCCTCTTGAAAAACGCTAGGGTTTCTAGCCTAGTTGTTAGCATTTATGAAGAATCTGCAAGCCATGAGGAACAGAACTTTGGTGGAAGATAGGCTTGATGGAACAAGCAACTTCAACTCCTGGAAGTCAAGATTACACATCACTCTAGAAGAGGATGACCTATTGAGATTGATAGAAAAGACTCTACCAGCAACAACTACCAATGAAGAGAAGGTTGAATGGAGGGCAGACGATGTCAAAGCAAGGAAGATAATCATTTATTCAGTAAGAGATCATCTACTACCTCGCATCTCTACACTGAAGACAACTTTTAAAATGTATGATGCATTAAAGAAGATGTTTGAGAGAAACAACACAAACAAAGCTCTTACATCGAAACACCAACTTCAAAATATCAAGATGACAAAAGATGACACCATTGCTACCTTCTTCATGAAGATTTCAGAGATCAGAGATCATCTAGGTGCCATTGGAGAAACAATAACAAACAGAGAACTTGTCATGATTACTCTCAATGCTCTTCTAAGACATTGGGAACCATTCCTTCAAAGTATCGGTGGAAGAGCAGATTTACCTGAATTTGATCGTCTATGGACAGACTGCACTTAAGAGGAAACTAGACTTATAGCCAAAGGAGTGCAAGACTCCCATCATGATGACAATCAAGCCCTTGCTTCTCATGCAAAGAGAGGAAGAAGAAATAGAAGAAGTTTCAGCAAAGCATTCAAAGACAAGAAAACTTCAGCAGTTTCAGGTCATGAACATAAAAAAAGACATTTCAAAGATTCAATGTTTCAGATGTGACAAGTATGGACACATTGCGAGAAATTGTCCTGCCAGGAAGAAAGGAAGACAACATGCATCCACTGCAGATGTTGATTCAAAACCACCTTAGAGAGATGAAGACATAAAAGATGAAGCATTCTTCTTCATTTCAACACTCTCAGGTACCGTTCCTACTGATAGTGACATTTGGTTGATTGACAGTGGTGCTTCCAGACACATGACTGATTATAGAGAACATCTTACAAACCTTGTAGAGAAAGAATCTCGTATGCATGTTGTGCTTGGTGACAATGCCATATATATTGTGAAGGGAGTTGGAACTTCTCCTTTCCAACTAGATTCTGACATACCTCTTCAATTAAGTGAGGTACTATATGTACCTAGGATGAAAAGGAACCTTGTCTTTGTTTCTGCCTTAGAGGATAAAGGCTACAAGGTTACCTTCTCTAAAGGAAAATTTCTTGCATGGCACAAGAACTCATACATGGATTCTGCCCGAGTGATTGGTGTTCAAGCAAACAATTTGTACAGATTGGTTGTTCGACCAGTCCAGGCCTTGTTACATGATACTATAAGCTTGAGCAAGCTATGGCATAGGAGACTTGCTCATTTATATTATAGAGTCGTTCCCTCTCTAGGGAAGATGGTGACAGGCCTTCCAAAGATACATATCGAGCATGATGGCGTTTGCAGAGGTTGTGCTCTTGGAAACAATGTCAAGGGGTCCTTTTCGAGCAGTGACAGTAGATCCAAGGGGATCGTGGACTTGATACATACAGATGTTTGTGGACCGATGATTGTTGCTTCCTTGAACAGATATTTGTACTCTATTCTCTTCATCGATGATCACTCTCGGAAGACGTGGATTTACTTCTTGAAGACCAAGGATGGAATCCTTGCGCGATTTCAAGATTTTAAAGCTCAGGTCGAGAACCTGATCGGGAGGAGGATCAAGGTGCTGAGATCAGATAATGGAGGAGAGTACATCTCCATGGATTTCAGTGATTTCTGTGTTGAGGCAACGATCAAGAGGGAGTAAACCGTTCCTTATAACCCTCAACAGAATGGGGTTGCAGAGAGGAAGAACAGAACTATTGTTGAGGCAACCAAAGCAATGAAACATGATCATAATCTACCTATGATTATGTGGGCAGAGGCATCCATGAAAGCAATGTACGTTCAGAACATGAGTCCTCATAAGATTCTGAAGAATGACTCCCGAAGAAGCCTTCACCGGAGTGAAGCCTGAGATTGGACACTTCAGAATATTTGGGTGTCTAGTATACTTTCATGTACCCAAGGAGAAGAGGACCAAGCTAGACCCTTCAGGCAGAAAGGGTACATTTGTGGGGTACAGTGAATCTTCGAAGGCATACCGGATCTACATCCCTGGCCAGAGACAAATCGAGGTTAGCAGAGATGTCACCTTTGAGGAAGAGATAGCCTTCCCAAGATCCAGAGAATCTCGGATAGAGATTGACAGTGAGAAGAAGGAAGAGATAGTACCTTCTCCCCCTTCAGCAGTTCAAAGGGAGACATATACAGATCCAGTTGATCCAGTTGATGTTCCAAAAGACATTGCAGTAGGCCAGAAGAGGCCTGCATGGGCTTGACAAACTCTGCAGGAGGCAGAGGGACATGCAACTCCTCATGGTACATTCCGAGAGAGCAAGAGACCACAGAGATTTTCGAGCTATGTTTCAGCTATGAGCCACATCATTGATACCAAGCCTTCTTGTCATGGAGAAGCAGCAGGTTAGCAGGTTTAGCAAGATGCCATGACCGAAGAGTATCAGTCCATCATGAAGAATGATATGTGGGATATTATTCTGAGACAGAAAGGGAAGTCGGTAGTGACTTCCAAGTGGATCTATAAGATCAAACATGCAACTGATGTAAGTGTTGAGAAGTACAAAGCGATATTTATGACTAGAGGATTCTCTCAGGTGGAGGGAATAGATTATGAGGAGACATTTGCTCCTCTTGCCCGATACACTTCCATCCGTACGATTATTTCCCTTGCAGCATCCATGGGTTGGAGACTACATCAGATGGATGTGAAGACATCCTTTCTCAATGGAGAAATTGACGAAAAAGCTTACATCGAGCAGCTAGATGGATTCATGATACATGAGAAGGAGTCTCATGTGTGCATGTTGAAGAAAGCCTTGTATGGCCTAAAGTAGGCACCTCGTGCTTGGTATGAAAAGATTGATGGATACTTGATGAGTTTGGGCTTCAACAAGAGTGTTTCCGATCCAAACCTATACTACAACATTGTTGGTGAGGAGTGCCTGATTTTGGTCCTATATGTTGATGATTTATTCCTCACCAGTTCAAAAATCCTTATTGTTGAATGCAAGCGTGCATTGGCTTCTGAATTCGAGATGAAGGACCCTCGTATGATGTACTACTTCTTGGGACTAGAAGTGTGGCAAAGGACTGACAAGATTTTCCTGAGTAAAGGAAAATACACAGTGGAGATATTGAAGAAATTCAGGATGACAAACTGCAGATCCATGCCTACATCGATGGTGATGAATTTGAAGAAAATGAGCGAGGCTTCTTCTGATTTAGGTGAGATGGATCCACATCTTTACAGACAGTTGATTGGATCATTGATGTATCTGGTTAACACCAAACTTGATATATGCTATGCCGTGAGTGTACTCAGTCATTTTATGAGTCAGCCGAGACAGACACATTGGATAGCAACGAAGCATGTGTTGAGATATTTACGAGGCACAGTTGGTTATGGAATTAGATATGCCTCTGGTGTAGACATGAGATTGCAAGGATATGTCGATGCAGATTAGGCAGGGAGCGCAGTGGACCGGAAGAGCACATATGGTTGTTGTTTTACTTTGGGATCTACCATGGTTTCCGAGTGCAGCAGGAAACAGACTTATGTGGCTTTGAGTACCGCAGAAGCAGAGTACATTGCATTATGTGTGGCAATCTGCAAAGCAGTGTGGCTTCGCAAGCTCCTTGCAGACTTATTTGGACATGAGATGGATTCCACCGTTATCCATTATGATAACCAGAGTTGTGTGAAGCTCTCAAAGAATCCCGTGTTTCACAATAAATCAGAACACATCAAGATCAAATACAACTACATCAGAGATATGGTGCAGAGGAAAGAAGTACATGTGCAGTACCTTTCTACACACAAGCTGGTTGTAGATGTCTTCACCAAACCGCTTGCCAGGACAAAGTTCGAGTACTTCCGTGAGAGACTTGGCCTGGTGGAGAATGACTCCCTAGCTGAGAGGGAGTGTTGATGATTGCAACTTCATGAGACATTCTCCAGGTCGTTCTCCTCTGGACTAAGTTGAGACGATCTGTGAGAATGCCCATGTGATAGGTGAGTCATACTCCTCTGGACTGAGTTGAAATGGCATGTGTGGTCTCTTGTCGTGCTCCTCTGGACTGAGTTGAGACGAATTGAGATGGTCTCATGGAGATCACTTGGCACTTACTCGTTGATGTGGATGCACTTTATGATCACCCCTTGACTACTATTGCAGAAATTTGAAAAAGCCATCCACTTTAAGGCCCTTTCTGGGGTTTGCCCTGAGGCCGTCCATACATTTGAGGTGGAGGTTGAAGAAGTATTCCATGTTTTGAGGTCCCCCAAACCTTTTTCAAGTGGAACGTTCTACCAAAAAAGCCAAATTAACCCTCTTAGAAGCTTGACGTCATTTTTGTTATTGGGGGATTTATGGCCCATTTTTTGACTTGGAGGGTCACTCAAATGCTTCATGGAGGTGTCTTGACCATAGGTATGGAGATGGACAAGCTTTGGAGTCATATTTCAACGATTTATGGACATTATTTGAGC
Organism: Picea mariana; assembly: GCA_032191745.1. Taxonomy (NCBI): domain Eukaryota; kingdom Viridiplantae; phylum Streptophyta; class Pinopsida; order Pinales; family Pinaceae; genus Picea; species Picea mariana. Next base: position 10,604 of record JASDQU010307597.1, read on the forward strand.
ATTTTGGAGCATATTTTATTGAAGTCGTCCCCTTCTATGAGGGTTTTCACAATGTAAAGCATCATTTAATTGTAATTTTTGACTTAGTCTCCAATTTGAGTGGATGACAAGTCATTTTATTATATTCCTTAGCCTAATTTTTGGGAATAAAGAATGGAGAGGAGTTGAGAGGCTCATCTATAAATAAAGGCACTCCTCTCACTCATTTTTGTTGTGAATTGTTGGAGATTATTCTTGGAGCCATTTAATAGAAGATCTTTACTTCGTCTTTTCTTGGTGTCAATTCTTGGAGCTCTATCTTTGTTGGTTATTCTTCTTGGCAAATTTTAAAGCCTATTGTGATTATTCAAGATTCTACATAAACTAGCGAGATCGATCCATTGAGGAGTTATCAACTACTTAGAGGGAGGACGTCTAGGGTTTGTATCTCTTCCTTCTTCCCTAAAACAATTTGGTAAGTGCTTGTCTCTTGTCTTGATGAGTTCTATGCTCCTTGGCAAGGGTTTCAAGTATTATTTTCAAGTTCTTTGTTGATCTTGTTGATGAAGGCTATTTCCCTGGGGAAACCCTTCTTGTAGGGCATTGGTTATCATAGTTTGTCTTGATTAGCAAGAGACTACTAGCCTTGCGACCCTAGTCTCTAGTTCTAATCCATAAACGGGGATAACTGATTTTTAGAGGGGCATATTTTTTGACCCCATAAGCCCTAAGTGGAGATAAGGCTAATCCCTAACTCCCAACATTCACTAACCAAAACCCTAAATTTTCAATTATTTCTTTAAAATATAAAAATACAAAAAAATATAAAAGATATAAATGTCAAAAACATTTATTTCATTGCCTAGAGTAAAGCTAATGGTTTACTTTTATTTTTTAGAAGTCTTTATTCAAGGGTTTGTGCTAAATTGTTGATTTTTAACCCTAAAGGAAAATTGACCCTCTTGGATTGTGCTTCATTGTCTTATCTAACATTCTTGTTACTGATTTAAGGTGTTTATCAATTCTGGAAATTAATTACAGCAATAAAAACCAGAATTGGTGAAACCCTAGAACTAGGGTTTTACCCTAAAAGATGAAATCTAACCCTACCCTAGTTTACATTTCACTTTGGAATTGTTTATTAAGTTTATCTAACGCATTCTAACAGTGAAATTCATCTCCTAAGCTGTTCATTGCTGTTATATTTCATTTTGGAGAGTTTTGGTGAAACCCTAGGGGGATTCAGTGTTCACCACCAATTTTGCAAGTTTGAAGTAATTGCTTGGATAATATTCAATTGTACTTGCATTAGTTTGTTGTTGGGCTGTTTTACACTGATATATCATTGTCCCAGTAGAAAATGCCCAGGGATTTTCATCCCAAGTGCTTTTAAGCATTCTTGGGTCACTTTTAATGGTCGAAATCCGCAATTTTCTGTGTTTTTGTCATAAATTAAATTCTGGAAATTCAGGACAGCAGCAAACTTATCAAACAAGTAGTAATACAGGTATAACATTTATTCTTGGTTTGTATGGTCAAATCTCACTTATTAGAGGTAAAAAACATCATTTTCCTCACCCTAAGAGTGATTAATTTAGTGCTGGTTTGTATTCTGTTGTAGAATATTTATTTCAGATCTCAGCACTTGTTTGATAAGCTCCTAACCCTCTCTATATTGTAGCAATTATTTTTTTAACCCTTAGTGGAATATTCTTAGGCATTTGGCTACTAAGGCACCGGTCTATTTAATGTATATTGAGGTGTTCAGTAACAAGAATTGGGATACCCCCCTTGGTCTCTAGGAGCTGGCCTAGAGTGAAGGGGAGATTGTGCTAAGGTGACATTGGTGCATTTCTCGTATCATGCTATTCCCATAGCATTCTCCAAGGGATGCTAGTTTGCGCGGCAACAAGCTATATGTTGAAGATTATGTGCTCATCTGGCAACTCCACAGAGGAACAAAATCCAGTTCCCATTGCATCTGAGTTTGTTGTTGTTTGTATTAAGATGAGAGAAAGCAACAATGGTCAAAGTATTTGAAAATCTCACCTGGTTAGTAGGTTACTCCATTGAAAATAAAACCCTTCTTTCAACAACAATGAGGAGATTTGCTGCACATTGTTAGAAAGCTTCTTGCATGTTTCATATGAGGATCGATCTGCTTTGAAGCCATAATCCAGAGAAAGATGTATGATCCTTTGGACTTCACATGCACTCATGGGTATCCAAAGTTCCAAACCCATTCCCTCCTGCCAGCAGATGGAAGTGATGCATGCCAAAGTTTTCAAGTAATGGTGTTAGACCTACTGAGATTCTCTTGGAAGCATTTTATAATTTTGCTAATGTTATATCCAATGAGCACGAAGATATCGCTGTAGATTGTTGGCTCACTCATTAGAAGGAGAAGCCTTGGTATGGTATCTGAACTTGACCGGATGCTGCATTGATACCTGGGATACATTTGAGGAGTTCTTTATCAATAAATGGAGCATTAATTGCTATGCTTACACAAAGACAACCAATCAACTTCACAGGATTGAAGCCAGTCTTGATGGGATTTTAAAAGATCGTGAGGATTCTAAAAGATACGGTTACAAGCTAATAGAGCAATAGGTTTTGTCATGTAAATGTTCCAGTGTTGTTGTGCCAAATTCTGAAGAGCAATACTGCAATTCTAGGAACGGGACACATAATTTTCATGGTGGTCATAAACAGGATATCAAATCTTTATCGTACATGCTCCTTCATTTCATAAAAGGAAAAGATGAACCTCGTTGTCAATTTCATCATAGGTTCACCGATGAATGGAACTGTATGGATCCAAGACCAAAGGAGGCTTGTGTGTCACAGATCTACATTGGGGACTTTGATCCAGAATTTTGTTGTCTCTTGAGAAAAAAGGGCCCTAAGAATCTAAAGGAAGCTTATTTTATTGCCAAAAAGATAGAAGATATCCTCCTGGCTGGTGAGAAAAGAAAATTTAAAACAGGTAAAGTTGTAAAAGGAGAGCTTGATGATGGACCACCAAACACCAAACGACAACAAAGTTTACCAAGTCAAAACCCCAATGATGCTGTGTCGAAACCTCAGGATTGACATGAAGCATGTGAATCATCATCAGAAAATGACGCAGACTTGGATGAAAGTAGTGATGAAGAATCTTCCAGCCACATGGAGAATCCCAGTACTGCTCAAGATCAGGTACGTGCTGCTGATTCCGTTTAGAGTCTAGACTCTAGACAGTTACATTGAAGATGAGTGTGAAGAAAATATTGAGCCTATGAGCACTCAGCCTTGTTTCTCTGATTCAAATAAGGATGAGAGAAACACAATTTATGAGGAGGTTTGTGAATTAGTCAAAGGAGAGATGCCAAGTTCTGATGCAACCAGCTATACAGACGGGGAACCTCTTGAGCAGAGTAGTAATAATTTGGACATCCATGATCCTATGTTTGCAATGGAAAAAGAAGAATATGAACAGAGACATGACACCTTCAAAGGTAAGAATAATGAAGCATTATGTGGCCCAATATTCCATAATAATCTTGACTCCACAATGGCTTCAAATATTGCTGAAAATCTGAATGATTTTAAGTCTAGTGTTGATCATGGATTAAATGATGGTCTTGGTAAGAATGTATCTTCCTCTTATGTTGTTGTAGAATTTCCTACACTTATAAATTGTGTAGTTTCATCTAACAGATCTTACATAATTGAAAAAGCCAAGAGCATTCAGTGATGTTCATCTGTATTGAAAAATGTTGATGAGCAGGCAGATGGAGATCAATTGAAGGTGTATGCAATATTTGGCTTTGACATATCAGGAAGAGAAGAAAAGCTTGCTGAATTAGTGCAGGAACATGCCTCATTGGTTTGAGTTGATAATGTCATTTTCACCCAAGAAAAACAAGGCATTGAAATTCATAAGTTATAACCTTATGCAACAAAAGGAGAATCTAGAAAAGTAAGACCCATGTCAGTTTCGACTGATTGTAGATATGATTTCGGAATTGAATTGCAATGTCAATATTGGTCCAGAAAATCAGAGGGACTTGATTATGCAAAGGAAAAAATATGCTCTCTTCCTCGTGATGTGGAGAAATAAATCCCCAGCTACTAGTTTAAGTAAATAATAACCATAGTATGAAGCATATTCATAAAGAACCAGCAGTGTGCGATCATAGGCTTGCATTAATAGCAACACGTAAGTTCTGAAGACAAGTTGAGAAAAAAGGAAGCATTACGTTTTGGGGTACTTGGCAATAGAGAAGGAACTCCTGAATTGTGTGATCGCTTGGATTTCATTGGCATTCCAGTGTACCCAAATCCACTGCTAGCTAGACATCTGTTGATCACACAATTCAAAATTAAAATATTTTATATATGTTTTGTTCGACCAGTTTTTTTTCAGTGTTTTTCCCAGTTCCGGTTTTTCGGGTCAACTGGTTCGGTTCCAATTCCACTTCCAGTTCTAATATCATTAGGTAAAACAATTATATTTTTGCAGATTAGCGCTGCTGCAAACCCGTGTGATAAATATAGACTTGCATTGACTGTTGTTTCTCCCACTGTGAGCACCTGGCACTACAAGTGTCGAGACTCGAAGGTCGTGACCAACAAATATTGAACTTGCTTTCTGCCAATGTATAATGTACCCAGTTTCAATACCTCACATCACATAAATTAATCCATTATTTAAAATGAGAGGAATGTCTATTAGATTGTACTTTATGGCTTACTTTATTTTCATTTTATTTAATTCATATATTAATGTCCACTAGTGGCCAAGATTGGCCAATGGGACTGCATAACGTACAATGAAAGACCAGAGAGTAGGGAGTGAAAGCATCTCCAGAAATAAGAAGAGGGAATAAAAATAAGAAAGGGAATAATTGAAATGAATGAATGGACAATAATTTTTATATAAACAATAAAAAATATTTAAAAAGTACAGGTCTTCAACAGGGGCTTGCCGGGACGGTGAAAGAGGAGTGATGCCATTGCCCCGACCAAGGTTCATGTCTCCCCAGCAACATGATGCCCCTTGAAGAGAGAGACAATTGTGCTTGCACTTCTGCTTGTGCTCACGTAGCAGCTGGGGCCAGTTGAAAGCCCTGGGTGAATTTGGCAGAATAGAATCTCCCTTACCCACGGCTGCTTAGCAGAAGGTTTCCGAAATGAATGTAACATCCGGATTGATAAAAAGAACAGGTCCTAATGGTGGTTGCATTGTGATAAGAGGAAAATGACAAAAAAAGTATAGATCAAAATTGGCAGAGCAAACAACAATGCCAGTCCAAAGCTTAATCCTTCCCTGGGATCACTAAGAGGGAAAGAAATCAAGAAATCTGTGTAGAGATTCTGTACTATAGAGTCTAGACTTGTGTATAGCTATAAACAGGTATCTTTTACCATAGTTGATTTGTTATAGTTTGCAGCTCACAGTGTGTACTTCAAATGTAAAGTGTTTACCCACTAAATTGTAAACATGAGGAAATCTGAAACTAATGATAGATGTTTTATCAGTGAGGAATATTATATCAGTGTTTTCAAACTCGGACCGAGTTGACTTGGACTCGGTCAACTCGGCCGAGTAGACCCCTGCCTGTACTGACATGGCCATTGGATCGGTTCGGATGATCAGTTTGGCACCAAACCGGTACAACTCAGCCGGGTCCATATATACTCGACCAAGTCATTCCTTGGACCCCACCGCCGCGGCCAAGTAGACCCCTGCCTGTATTGACTCAGCCACTGGATCAGTTCGGATGACAGGTTTGGTGCCAAACCGGTACAACTCGGCCGAGTCATTCCTCGGACCCCACTGCTGTGGCCTGTAGCTGATTAAGTCAATTAAAAAAAAAATCATAAATCCTAATTTCAAGCATCCTAAACCCTAAAAAAACCTATAAAGAGAGCCCCCCCCACCCTCTATTTTCCTCACACCTTTCTCATTGAACATTTGTGAGCATGGAAGAGCAGTGATCTGTCCCAGCCAGGTATATGGTATATTGTATGTTAAATGATAAATACGTCCCTATGTTTTCCTCTCATTAAATTGCAGATCTGAAATCAATCTTTAAAGTTTTGTACGTTCAGCCTTCTACTAGTTTGAAGTTTTAAATATGAACTTTGAATATTAAGAATTTAAGATGGAGTTTGCTTCTTCCAATGTTGCATATTTGAATTTGCAGATTCGAATTTTACCATGGCTGCCGCCCCAAGAGTCAAAGGCCCTGCATGGATCCATGCCGATCTTGTTGATGAGGAGATTTATTGCAAATATTGCACGAAATGCATGGGGGGGGGTGGATTTGTAAGTTTAAAGAACACATGGCTGGTATTATGGTTTAAAGTTGCCCCATGCATGGCCCCATTAGAGGAGATTGGACAGATTAGATTGGAATTGCAAAATCAGCTTGCAAAATTTGAAGAAGACAAGGCTAGGCAAAAGGAAATGGTTGTAGCATGTTTTCTAGACTCTAAAGCCTAGAGAACATTTGGAGCGTCATTTATTATGTATTTTGTTGCTGATAATAGATATGTATTGCACTCAATGCCATTTTGAAAGCTTTTGATATATCCACCTTTATATGGTATATGCATGATCAGACTTTGCATACTTTGTCTCTAATGGTTTGGAATCTTTAAAATATATATTTTTTATTGAATTTAAACATTTTATGTATTTTTTAGTAAACCGAGTCATTGAAATCAGATTGGTTAGAGTCAATATAAGTCCGGGTCCAAGTTGACCCTCGACCGATTCCAAGTTTTAAAACATTTATCATCACCTCAATAAATAGTATGCCCAGCAACTTGAATGGGTTTAAAGAGTGGACCAAATATGGCCAGAAATTATCATGAAGATAATATCCAGTTCAATGTTGAGATACAAAATGATATAATGTTTAAATAAAGTAGAAAAATTCCAATTTCTAAGGCTCACATGTGTACCTAAGTGCATGAATTAACCAAGAGAAAAGCAGGAAAGTAGATCATTTTCACAGTACAAGCACTACAGAACAAGCATAAAAATCTGTAATCTACTTACCTCCATGGCACATGGTCAAGAAACATGGAGGGTGAAACAATAATGTCCTTAAAGCTTTCCTTATGTCTTAAAATAGCCCTGTGAGCTGCGCTCTCACGACGAAGCCAGTTCAAATTTTTCCATGACGGCCATTTTGTCTGCTTGGCTTCTGGAATGATATGAATAACCAAGCCAGGAACAAGCATCTCTGCTGGTTCCGTCTCTGACACATCAGGGCCCAAATTTGTATTCACAGGTTGGGATATTGAATCTCCAGAAGTACCATTCTCTGTTGCTAACTCAGCAGAGTGGGCATGTAACTCATTAGAATAAACATCGTCTTTATAGCTAGCATCTTGCTGATTGTTGCCATGATTCTCTGTGTCAGAATCCTCAATTAACACTGTACACTCATCAAAGGAAAGTTTGCCCCTTGATTCAGTACCTGCAGCCAATGCAGATGTCTGTTTATCAGAACTACTTGCATGCTTGGGTGGTTTATTCTCAAAAGAGAGGCACCCTTCAATCTGTGCAGCATCAACAATTATATCACAATGCTTTCCATCATTTGGCAAATTGCCCTCAAATGCTGTATGCAATTTAAACTTAGGATTCCTCATAGGATGAGTAGAACTATGATTTGACATTTTCGCCATGCATGTAGTTGCGTGGATACAGAGGAAGATCCCACCTTTTATCTTGTACTTAATATGTCTCTGCTTGTGTCTCTGATTCCTATCTCTTGGGACCATGGAGCCTGATTGGGATGTCTGCACAGAATCCTCTTTACAGTTCGTACCCCAAAGATATTTATTTGCATGCAAAAGGCGCCTTGCAAGTTTAGATATCATAGCAGAATCTGTAGAAGAATCTGCTGCTAGTGCTGCCAGTGCTGCTGCTCGCAAACGGAGGATTGAAGTCACTGAAAGCCGTGACGAGAACTCATCATTGTAAATGATACTGCAAATACAACCGGATTAACCAAGAGAAAACAGAGATCAAGATTCAAAACATTATAAAGTGTAAAGATTGAAGAGGCTATTCTGGTTTTCATAATTCTTATCATCATGTGTGTATGGCAGACATTAATACTGAATTTCACAGACATCATATACACCTTGTTTTAATGAGAGTCCAAAATACTAATTACTCTCCCTATAGTGCAAGAATGAGTGTTCATATGAAATCATATCAAGATTGTGTTACTAAGAAAGTTGCATTTTTGGTGAAGTCCTCTTAGCAGCAGAGAACATGGATATGGAATAGATATAATGCAAGAAATAAGAAAACTAAAAGAAGTGGATAGAGATATTTTACCTTGTTACAAAGCTCGAACATGCATCAGCTACAACTGCATCTACACAGGGGAGTACACCATATGCATACACATGCAAGTTTGAGTACCGTTTGTGTAACTGCATACCAGGGAATGATAAGCCATGATAAATACTTTTTAATATAAATAAAAAACATATTTACTGGTATCTAATTTAGTTATGGATAAATACATGAGAAGCACAAAACACGATCAGTTCTTGAACAGTATGCAGAAAGAAACAAAACTATTACAACCACAAACAGGCCAACCACACACAACAGTAGTATAGCTGAAAAAATACATCACATCTAAATATGTGCATCCAAATCAATCAAGGATCCTAAGACCAGTTGGTGTATATCATCATTCAAGACAAACATCAGTTCAAACCTTCATATAGAGTATTCCTGAGCAGTCCTGGACAGCCCCTCTGCCAGGAAAAATAGCAGCAGAAAGCTTATGTATGATTGGCTCTCGAACATGTTGCATGTGAAAAGGATCAGAAGAAAACCCATTGGTCTTTACATCCATTCAGAAATAGCCAAAATGACCATTCTATTTCAAATATCATCCACATATGCACTGATATCCTCTTTGCTTCTTCCTAAAAGAAAATATCGATAAATATGAAAAGCTATTGTTATATGGAAACTGATAAATACCTTGATGTCAAAGATCTAAAGATCCAGAAATAATGTGGAAGATGAATATTTACAACTTATAAATATCAAGACATATGTGAAAAAAAATCATTGAAATGAGATTAGTGAGACAGGATACAAAGAATTTGGCCGTAAACATCACTTGGATGTTAAAAGTGCAATACATGCCTATAAGTTCAAGTTTGCAAATGTGCCAGAGAAGAATGTTTGGAATAAGTGCATAGGCAAAGTTCTCAATTCCCTTCAGTGGATACAACATTAGCTTCAACATTTTGAAGATCGATAGATATATTAGCCTTCTACAGAAACATGGGCTTTGGTATAATAATACTTTCTTTTTACAACCTTAATCTTCACTTTATGTAAAAAATTCAGTGGACCTTGGATGTTTACAAAGAATTTGGCCATAAAGGTGAGTTGGATGTTAAAAGTGCAATATATGTAAATGGGCCAGGGACACGTGTTTGGAATAATTGTCTCCACCAACCTCCTCAACAAATCCTCTCTCCTCATCCTCTGCACCCTCCCCAACCTCCCCATCACCGGCTCCCTTATCTGCCCATCCTCTACAATCTCATGTGCAACCCCTAAACCCTCCCCAATCTCCTCCGTCAACACCCAACCCTCCTACACATTCCTAACCTCTCATCCCTGTCATCCTTATCACCTTCATTCCCTTCCACCTAGCCCTCATCCTCCCCTAACTCATTTGTTGCTTTCTCTACTCACCCCCCCCTCATTCTTCCCAGCTTCCTACTCTACTTCATCTATTCGCCCCTCCAACCCCCTTCCTCTCTATCATTCTCCTTGCCCCTTGACCCTTCTGCTACATCCTCTCTAACCATCGCTCCTCATTTTCCTTGATCAGTGATGTTGCTTCTCTTGGTAGGGCTTTGTCAACTACCCTCGACCCTGCCCTAAGCATACCACAACAACATTGGCCCCATTATGCTAGTTCAAATGGTGCCCTCTTCTCTCTATCAACGAACTTGGATGGTGGTGGAGATGTTAACAAGAATCTACATTAGCCAAGACACAATCCCACTGTCTCACCTTTTGAAAACACCACCTCAACCTCTGATTTCGCATTTTGGGTAACCCACATTAAAAACCTTTTGGCAAAAATGGAGAGTGGAATAAAAAAACCATAGTTTGCACTCCACAATTACAAATCTTACTAGCAAGGTTGTAGATTTGGAGTCAGAAAACCTTCATCTAAAACAACTATGTACGAAGGTTAAAACACACGAAAACATGCACCGGCAAACCCCTCCCAGGGATCCCTCCATGTTGCAAGAAGAAATTTATGACCTTAAAAACATGTCAGAGGAATTGTGATCTCAGCAGGTTCTTTTTAAACAGGAAATGGAAATCCAACAACAAACCTTAAGCTCGTGGGTCCAGGTTGTCCAAATTGAGAAGGCCTCCCCACTCATTAAGGTCGAAGAAGTAGTCCAAGCCAAAATAAAAAAGGAATGCATTGAGTGGGCCAACTTTGGAGGACCCATTGCAAGCTAGTACTACCTTCTCAATGACACCTTAGATCTGAAGCTTGAGCGAGTTTGGTTAGATGCCAACTCGACACCACTTCTCCATTTCAAAACCCCTAGTGATCATATGTGAGCCCTTTGGCCTAAGACGTGTAGAAAATTTCCAGGTCCTATCAGCAGTCTTCTTGGTCTGTCTTTGACCAAGCTAAGACACTAAGTTTTTCTGCTGTCATGAATTT
>JASDQU010307597.1:21424-50302 GCA_032191745.1 Picea mariana
AATTGCATACCTGGTTATCTATTACACTGGAAAGGCACTTTATTAGGGCTGTGTGCATGTTTTCTGCAATAATTACAGAGTTCATGTCCATTGAGATTGATGTGCCCAACATTAAGGTTTGCTTGCTAATTTATTTCAACATTTTCTCAATAGCTGTTCCAAGGCTATGCTCTAGTAACACTACTAGTAACATCACTATTTTTCTAACTATTGATCCAGGGTTTCAGACGTGAATTTTCAGCAACATTTTGAAGACTTTTGTTTGGTCGAATTACTTTTTTGTTATTGCGGAACTAGGGTTTTCTAGATCTGATTTTTCAGTAGCATTTTTGGAGATTTTTGGCTAGTGGCATTATCCTAAGTGCTGTGAAACTAAGGTTTCCATATCTGATTTTTCTTAGAGGGGATCCAAAGATTTTTTTGGCTAGAGGCATTGCCCTAAGGGCTGCAGATCTAAGGTTTCTTGGATCATCTCTTGTTTAGGGTTTTCTAGGGTTTTAGCCCACCTTCAAGGGATTAGCTGTTGATGATTGCAGCGTCGTGCGACATTCTCCAGGATACGTTCTCCTCTGTGACTGAGTTGAGTCGACCTGTGAGAGAGCCCAGTGTTGGGTGTGCCCATGTGATGGGGTGTATCGTTCTCCTCTGGACTGAGTTGAGTTGTGCTCCAGTGTTGGGTGTGCCCATGTGATGGGTGTATCGTTCTCCTCTGTGTGAGAGTTGAGTCGATGTGGTCTCCTGCCTTTGTACTCCTGTGCACTCAGTTCAGTCAGGGTTGAGATGGTACTCTAGATGATTCTCCTGTGGACTCAGTTGAGATAGAGATCTATTGAGTATGACTTCCCTATGGCTGAGCATAGGTGGACGTGTCCCTAGTGGCTAAGCACTAGTGGACGTGTGGATCCCTTGCTATATTGTCTAAGTGTAAGATTTACTTGTAGCCCTAATTATGATGTAAAGGGTACAAGTTGGCCCCACCATGTGTGAAAGATAATTAAGGTTTATTGTAATAATTAATTATATTTTTGAGTTATTGAGGTCATCCTTATTGTGCCAATAGACACACCTATTGCTGTGTCTGGTCTTGTATAAATAGAGGTGATTTCCCCATTGAGGAAACACACACTCTTACACACTTCACTTGTCATTTGGAAATTTCAGACCTACATTTAAGGCTAAAGTGCACACCTCTCTTGCGTGCTAGTTTCAAGGTTGTAGAGCACCCTCTTGTGTGCATTAGGGTTTTATGGTTGGGGGATCTCCTCTTGAGAATATAGCAAAGGATTGCTGGGTTTTCTTCCCTTGAGTAGAAGGGTTTCCCAAGATATTTCTTGTGCTCTTGTGCATGGAAATTATTCTTGTGATCTTGGTTATTGCAGCACTTGTTTATGGTGTAGTTGCATTTGTTTATGCTTCAAGTACATGCAAAAATGAAATAAACCTCATGCTTGAGTCTAGCATAGTGAAAATTCAACATGGTTTCAGAGCTTAGGACTTGAAAGAAGCCATTGTACAAGCCTTCAAAGCAAGTTGTCCTCTCTTTTGCAGAACCGTATGACCCTCTCCTTTTTGGGTTGTTTCAACACCTTCCACTGAAACGTTGGGGATAAAAATTGCATAGGAGTGTATGGCCTCCTTCAGTGCACCTCCAACAACTTTCAGATTGCATTTTCGAGAATTTTGGATTTTTGACCCTAGGGTTTCTAGGGTTGCACCTTTTTCTGCAGAATTTTGGTTTTAGGGTTTTTGCAGCTCATTGAAGGCGTTTTTAGCTCACCAGTGTTCTTCTGACTTTCAAGGCTTATTGTTGGCAGTCATAAGTCCAATGAAACCTAAGATTGCTAGCCTAGCCTAGTCGTTACGTTTCCTAGCCTAGTTTCTAAGGGTTTGTGGAAGAATCTGCAAACCATGAGGAACAAAACCTTGGTGGAAGATAGGCTTGATGGATCAAGCAACTTTAGTTCCTGGAAGTCAAGACTACAGATCACCCTGGAAGGAGATGACCTATTGAGTGTGATACAAAAGGCTTTACCAGAAACAACTACTGATGAAGAGAAAGAAGAATGGAAGAAAGATGACGGCAAGGCAAGGAAGATTATCATCTACTCAGAGAGAGATTGTCTTACCAGGAAGAAAGAAAGACAACTTGCCTCCACTACCAATGTTGATCCAGAGCCACATCAGAGAGATGAAGACATCAAAGATGAAGCCTTCTTATTCATATCAACAGTCTCAGGTACGGTTCCTACTGATAATGATATTTGGTTAATTGACAGTGGTGCCTCCAGGCACATGACCAGATATAGAGATCATCTGACAGATCTTGTTGAGAAAGAGACCAGTCTACATGTTGTACTTGGAGACAATGCCAGATATAATGTGAAAGGGGTTGGAACTTCTACATTCCAACTTGACTCCGACATACCCCTTCAGTTGAGTGAGGTACTATATGTACTTGGGATGAAAAGGAACCTTGTCTCTGTTTCTTCCTTAGAGGATAAAGGCTACAAGGTTACCTTTTCTGAAGGAAAAATTCTTGCATGGCACAAGAACTCACATATGGATTTTGCCCGAGTAATTGGTGTTCGAGAAAACAACTTATACAGGTTGACTGTCCGACCAGCCCAGGCCCTGTTATATGATACTATTATCTTGAGTGAGCTATGACATAGGAGACTTGCTCACATTCATTATATAGCCCTTCCCGCTCTAGGGAAGATGGTAACATGCCTTCCAGAGATACAGGTTCAACATAATGGTGTTTGCAGAGGTTGTGCTCTTGGCAAGAATGTCAAGGGGTCCTTCTTGAGTAGTGACAATAGATCCAAGGGGATCTTGGACTTGATACATTCAGATGTGTGTGGACCAAGGTTAGCAGAACCGGACTAGTCATTGAACCGGTCGACCCAAAAAATCGGAACCAAACCGGAACCAGAAAAAAACTGGATCAAAAAATTGGTCACTAAAAATACATAAAATATTCAAATTTTGAAAAAAAAATGCATATTCATGTGCATCCATGTGAATCCAAACCAGTATACAAAAATTTGCAAATTTTCTCATATATATATATATATAACAAGTAACATTGTATAAAACCAAAATAGCACTAACAGTAAGTGGCAAGTGCACTCCATAGTCATATTCATATGAATATTTGGATTCTGAATCAAAATACATCATCAACAAGGCTCTAAATGGCCTATAAAGTCCAAAAATAACTCTAGAGTCTAGGCTAGAGAGTAGAGACTACACAATCTAATAGTTTGAATCTGCATACTGAAACTCGAGGACTTAGATTCGGACTAAGACTTAGACTCAGAGTCATTATCTACATCCTCAACATGAGTAGACTCAACAGGGGGATTTCGAGCCTAGCTTGATTCCCCTGGTCCAGAAGGCAAAGATACAGTTGCAACATCAGTGCACACATTCTCTTGATGTGTCTGGGGATCCAAATCCATTCAAGAAAGGTCTTCATTGTCAAAAGTTGTTGGTTGAGTCTCTTTCTTTTTTTATTTTTTAAAAAAAATTTGCAAATCCCCTCACTTTTCCGGCTGTACGGAGAAAAACCCAAGAAAGAACCAGTTTTGTACGGAACCGGTCAAAAGCGGTTTAAATGTCCGGTTTGAACTGGTAAGCCCTGTGAACCGGTCGGTTTCACTGGTTTTGGTTCGGTTCTGGTAACACTGGTGTGGACCCATGACTGTTGCCTCCTTGAACGGATATTTGTACTATGTGCTCTTCATCGATGATCACTCTCGGAAGACATGGATTTAGTTTTTGAAGACCAAGGATGGAGTCCTTGCGAGATTTCAAGAATTCAAAGCTCAGGTTGAGAACCTGATCGAAAGGAGGATCAAGGTGCTAAGATCAGAGAATGGAGGAGAGTACACCTCTAGGGATTTCAGTGATTTTTGTATTGAGGTAGGGATCGAGAGGGAGTATACCGTTCCTTATAACCCTCAACAAAATGGGGTTGCAAAGAGGAAGAACATAACCATCATTGAGGCAACCAAAGCAATGCTACATGATCATAATCTACTTATGATTTTGTGGGCAGAAGCATCCGTGACAACAATATATGTTCAGAACAGGAGTCCTCACTAGATTTTGAAGAACATGAATCTTGAAGAAGCCTTCACCGGAGTGAAGCCTGAGGTTGGACACTTCAGGATATTTGGGTGTCCAGTATACTTTCATGTACCCAAAGAGAAGAGGTCCAAGCTAGACCCTTCAGGTAGAAAGGGTACATTTGTGGGATACAGTGAATCTTCAAAGGAATATTGGATCTACATCCTTGGTCAGAGACAGATTGAGGTGAGCAGAGATGTCATCTTTGAGGAAGAGATAGCCTTTCGAAGATCCAGAGAATCTCAGATGGAGATTGATAGCGAGATAGTACCTTCTCCCCCTTCAATAGTTCAGAGGGAGACAACCATTGATCCAGTCGATCCAGTTGATCTAGTTGATCAAGTTGCTCTAGTTGATGTTTCCAGAGACATTGTAGTAGGCCATAAAAGGCCTGCCTAGGATCAACAAACTCTGTAGGAGGCAGAGGGACATGCAGCTCCTCGAGGCACATTCTGAGAGAGCAAGAGACCACAGAGATTGTCAAGCTATGTTTCAACCATGAGCCACATCATTAATACTGAGCCTTCTTGTCATGGAGAAGCAGTAGGTCAACAGGTATGGAAAGATGCCATGACAGAAGAGTATTGGTCCATCATGAAAAATGATGTATGGGATATTGTTCCGAGACCAGAAGGGAACTCTGTAGTGACTTCCAAGTGGATCTATAAGATCAAGCATGCAGCTGATGGAAGTGTCGAGAAGTACAAAACAAGATTTGTAGCCAGAGGATTCTCATAGGTGAAGGGAATTGATTATGAGGAGACATTTGCTCCAGTAGCCTGATATACTTCCATCCATACTATCATTGCACTAGCTGCATCCATGGGTTGGAAACTACATCAGATGGATGTAAAGACAACCTTTTTCAATGGTGAGATTGAGGAAGAGGTTTACATTGAGCAACCAGATGGATTCATGATACATGACCATAAATCTCATGTGTGAAGGTTGAAGAAAGCCTTGTATGGACTAAAGTAGGCACCTCGTGCTTGGTACGAGAAGATGGATGGATTCCTGATGAGTTTGGGCTTCAACAAGAGTGTTGTTGATCCAAACCTATATTATCACATTGTTGGTGACGAGTGCCTAATCTTTATCCTGTACATTGATGACTTATTCCTAACCGGTTCAGAAAGACTTATTGTTGAATGCAAGCGTGCATCGACTTCTGAATTCGAGATGAAGGATCTGGGCATGATGCACTACTTCTTAGGACTAGAAGTTTGGCAAAGGACTGATGAGATTTTCCTGAGCCAAGGAAAATATACAGTGGAGATATTGAAGAAGTTCGGTATGACAGACTGCAAATCCATGCCTACACTGATGGTGATGGATCTGAAGAAAATGAACGAGGCTTCTACTGATTCAGGCGAGATTGATCCTCATCTATACCGACAACTAATTGGATCATTGATGTATCTGGTTAACACCAGACCTAATATATGCTATGTAGTGAATGTACTTAGTTAGTTCATGAGTTGGCCGAGACAGACTCACTGGATAGCAGCGAAGCATGTATTGAGATATCTACGAGGCACAGTTGGATATGGCCTGAGATATGCCTCTAGTGTAGACATGAGATTGTAGGGATATGCCGATGTAGATTGGGCAGGGAGCGCAGTGGACTGGAAGAGCACATCTGGTTGTTGTTTTACCTTCGGGTCTGCCATGGTTTCCTGGTTCTGCAGGAAACAAAGTTCTATGGCTTTGAGTACTGCAGAAGCAGAGTATATAGCGTTGAGTGTGGCAGTCCGCGAAGCAATGTGGCTTCACAAGCTCCTTACATATTTATTTGATCATGAGATGGATTCTACCATTATTCATTGTAATAACTAGAGCTGTGTGAAGCTCTCTGAGAATCCTGTGTTTCACGATAAATCGAAACACATTGAGATCAAATACCATTATATCCAAGACATGGTGTAGAGGAAAGTAGTACACGTGCAATACCTTCCTACACATGAACATATTGCATATATCTTCACCAAACCGCTTGCCAGGACGAAGTTCAAGTACTTCCGTGAGAGACTTGGCCTGGTGGAGAATGCCTCCCTCGCTAAGAGGGAGTGTTGATGATTGCAGTGTCGTGCGACATTCTCCAGGATACGTTATCCTCTGTGACTGAGTTGAGTCGACCTGTGAGAGAGCCTAGTGTTGGGTGTGCCCATGTGATGGGGTGTATCGTTCTCCTCTGGACTGAGTTGAGTCATGCCCCGGTGTTGGGTGTGCCCATGTGATGGGTGTATCGTTCTCCTTTGTGTGAGAGTTGAGTCGATGTGGTCTCCTGCCTTTGTACTCCTGTGGACTCAGTTGAGTCAGGCTTGAGATGGTACTCCAGATGATTCTCCTGTGGACTTAGTTGAGATAGAGATTTGTTGAGTATGACGTCTCTGTGGCTGAGCATAGGTGGACGTGTCCCTAGTGGCTAAGCACTAGTGGACGTGTGGATCCCTTGCTATATTGTCTAAGTGTAAGATTTACTTGTAACCCTAATTATGATGTAAAGGGTACAAGTTGGCCCCACCATATGTGAAAGATAATTAAGGTTTATTGTAATAATTAATTATATTTCTGAGTTATTGAGGTCGGCCCTTTTGTGCCAATAGACACACCTATTGTTGTGTCTAGTCTTGTATAAATAGAGGTGATTTCCCCATTGAGGAAACACACACTCTTACACACTTCACTTGTCATTTGGAAATTTCAGACCTACATTTAAGGCTGAAGTGCTCACCTCTCTTGGGCGCTAGTTTCAAGGTTGTAGAGCACCCTCTTGTGTGCATTAGGGTTTTATGGTTGGGGGATCTTCTTTTGAGAATATAGCAAAGGATTGCTGGGTTTTCTTCCCTTGAGTAGAAGGGTTTCCTATGATATTTCTTGTGTTCTTGTGCATGGTAATTCTTCTTGTGATCTTGGTTATTGCAACACTTGTGTATGGTGTAGCTGCATTTGTTTATGGTTCAAGTACATGCAAAAATGAAATAAACCTCATGCTTGAGCCTAGCATAGTGAAAATTCAACATCCGTATGGTGGCTGATCTAGAAGCTTGCTTGGATCATCTCTTTTCAGGGCTGCGGGTTCGATTTTCTTCTTTTAGGGTTTTACCCTTATATAAGGGTTTGCTTCTTTTTTAAGGTTTGTTGGGTATCTTTAAGGATATTTTCCCTTTTTACAAGAGCAACACTCCCTTCCTAGGGTTTTTTTCCCTCTCTTCAAAATCCAACACTATCATCCTGTTCATTCTTTGCATTAATAGTTCTCTAGGGTTGTGTTTAAGGCTTGTGCTGTCCTAAATACGTAAACAATACACTACAAAGTTCTTGGAAGAGTTGGTACTATCCTCGTCTTTGGTCTATACAGGGGGATTCCTTGAAGACTTTATGAAGCCTTCTTCTTTGCTGAACCCAATGACCTCAGAATGGCTCTTTTCCCTATGCAATAGGGCTACTTATATTCAGGCAGATCTGATACAAAAGAACTCTATATGCAATTGCTTTCATACAAAGAGTTGTGTCCTCAAGTCTTGCTCAACTTGTCTTAAAGGGATTGCCAAGCTTGTGAGAGTAGCGGTTTGTGACAAAGATCTTCTAGATGATACCACTGACAAGTTTATAGTGCACATCAAGTTGAATCTGCATATAGGTTAGTTTTATTGTGCTAAACTCTTGATCAATATATGATTTCATCAGTTTTACATTTTAGGTTTTTTGGATCAAGTACACAGGCCCATATTTTGATATATTGTCTATATGATCATTCTAGTGCAAATGTTCTCTTTGATGGAGTTTTTATTCATGGTCCACTTGGATTGTTTACTCTACTTCTTATTGCTGATTCTTCTTATGGTTCACAGATGGCCTTGCAGTTTGCATATTGGGCCTTATTGGTTTCAGGATGTGATGAATATCATTTTACCACAACACACTTGAAGATGTTCTTTATGTTCTAGGAGTTGCTGGATTTATAGTGATACTTAGGCTTATTGTGATGCTACATCTCAGCATTTGGTTCATAGTGACATTCATGGGCCTATGACCACTTGTTCACCTGGGAGAGCTATGTTCTTACTCACTTTCTTTGATGGAACTTATACTCACATGTCCACAAGATCCTTTACCCTACTTACAGATTCTTCCATGAATGAGTTTCAGTCTATTACAGTGGATCTGTACTTTCCACATTAAGATGTTGGTATTTATTGGATGTAATATTTTCGGTTTCTTTAGCCTCAGGAACAGCTTGAGCCAGGATCAATTTGTTACAATGGATTTTTCTATTTATGATGTTTGTTTTCAACAGTCCAGCACACCAACATCAACTTCACTATACTTTTACCAGATGTCACCTTCACTAAGTTGTGGAATTGTGTTGCTGTGAGTGATATGGAGTTTGGGGGGGTGATGTTGCCCCTTGCTTAGCATTAAGGGGGAAAGTAAATCTTGTGATGTAACGACTCCTCTCCATGGCCCCCTGTTGGAGTTATTGATGTCGTTTGTACATGTGGCCACGACCCATTCATGGTTATCATTAATGTACTTAATCATGGCTAAGGCCATACATTATTCTTTCATTCTATTATTATATGTGGTTAAGACCAACCTAGTCAACTTTGATATGTAGTCTCAATAACCCTCTCGGGGAGTGTGCCCGTACTTATGTAGGCCCATAACCTTTTTGGAAGGATGCCCTACCTACTTGAGTGGTATAAATACGTTACTCAAGCTTCATTTGTAAATGATCTTTTTAATCATTGAGCTAAGGCTCTCTAATATAAAGTGTTTAAGCCTATAGGCACCCAAACCTTGTTCTACACACTCTTGTTCATTGGCCTGGTTTTCTCTCTCTTATGCACTTGATCTTTCTCTCCCTAGCACGTTAGTGACAGTTTCAGTGAACTGTTTCAATGTTGTTTTTTCTCTTTTTATTGCAGGTTTTTGGGTTGGTGTTTTTGGTTCACTTCAATCCCCTCTATCTGTTTGTGATCTCAACATTTCCATGCACTAAAACCTTGAAGAAGAAGCCTCCAAGCCTTCCAAATTTGATTCTCTTGACGAAGTCTAGACTGGTCCTTAGTCTCTAGAGCCCTAATGTTAAAGAAGAAACCCCCTCCTTTAATGTTATCTCTTCTTAAAGTGATAACTGGAGTGATAATAAAAAAGTTCATCCCATCCAGAGATATTTCAAATAAGATTGAACTTGAAATGCCTCTATATTACTTCGAGTGTGAACAATGTTCTCAGATTATTCCTCTTTTGCAAAGTATATTATTCCATTAATGTAACCAAAAAGCATTTCCTGATTCACCCAGAAAATCAAGTGATGGTGGCATTGCAAAAAAAATTAGCAGTGGTCACTGAAATGGTGGCAGAATAATTTTGGCAGTTCAATTTTTTTTTTAATTATTTCTCCAGCAATGACAGTTATTGGGTCCATATGGAGTCACAGAGGCATCTGCCAGAAAAATATAATATTTGAACAATGAAGGTAACAGAGTTTGCAGCGAGACTTGATAACAACGAAGATAATGAATCTTGATTTGATATATTCTCCATGCATACACGATACCGGCCTTGACGACATTTCCAGTGAATCTCGAGTATGATTTACTTGAGATTCTTGAGTGACTCTAGAGTATGATTTACTCGAGATTCTTGAGTGAATCTCGAAATTTCTTGTCAACCTGTAATGATTTACAGCGATATTCTTTTGCATCCCCATGAACCAAAAAGACATTTCCAACAATGATTTGGGTGGAGAATAAAGTCACAAGATATTATTTTACACAAATTAAAGCCTGCCCTTCCTACAATAGGGTTTAGATTTTTTTGTGAACAAGTAGCATTGGGTAGGCATAAAATTGCGACAAACATTCTGATAGAAGTTCAAGTCTGCAGATTTGTCGAACACCAGCTATCATTGCATTCATCTCCACTTATTGATGCCCATATGCTGTGATATCTGAATGGTGTTAGAAATCACTGGTGCGTTGCAGAGGTAGAAATAACAGAGCCAAGAAAAGTCAGTGATGTTTAGAAACACCCTTATGACATTACAGAACACAAGAGTCGGACTACTTTCGTTTATAGTGCCTCTAGCTATTATTTTGACCTTCAAGGCCCATTAGTGGACATTAATATTTGAACTAAACTACATTAGATGCCAAATATAACAATTGTCATTTAGTCCTTTTAATTATATTGTTTCTTAAAGGCTCTAAGGTAAATCTTATCCCAGTTTGTTTGTATGTTTAATCGCTAATGCAGTACATTCAATTGTTTTATTTGTTGTTGAAACTTTCTAGATTCAGTTTACTTGTCTTTACATAATGGCTTGTCCAAGTGTTCTGGTCTTTTACATTATTTTTAACAGATTGGTGATATGTGTGGTTTCTATTTGTTCAGGTGTCACTATGCAATGCAAAATGTTCTAGAAACATGGAAGTCAAAAGACCGTAACAGCAATGGCAGGGTGGATGCCAGCCATTTGGTTTGATTCTTCCTTTTATGGCTTTGTTGTATGCAGGCATCCCAGTTTTGTAACTGTATTCGAGAATTGCTGCTCGTCCAAAGCTTCAAGGTAACAGCTAAGTTGCTTGCAACGAGACATCGAGAATTGAGGCAGAATTCCAATCCAATTAATGATTTCCTCACAGGTGTTTTTCCAAGTGCTCAGGTTAAAAATTAAATTTCTGTATAATAACTTCTGTGAATAGGCATTCATGAAATTTGGAATCTATGATTTGCATTTGAAAGACTGCAAAGACCTAATTTTCCTTATAAGATAGCTTGTATCAGTTGTAGGAAAGATTTGCAAATAATGGATGAGTTGTGAACTTGTAGGCAATATTTCCAGCTATGGTTACAACTCAAGATCTATTAGGATATTTCCAGTCAATATTGGCCATAGTTGTAAACTTGTAGGCAAGATTGGCCATGTTTGTACAACTCTCAGTTCAATCTGCAGCTCTGTTGGCACAAGTACATTTGGAAGGCCTTTTATTTTGCTTTGACAAAGTCATAGTTTATACAACAAACATTTTCATGACTATTGATAAATGTTGTCAGAACATACCAATAAAGGAACAATACAGTCCTGTGCTCAAGTGGCGCTATTATTTTGTTCTTGGAATTTTCACATTTACTTCGTCAGCCTGCATATATGAGCAGGTTGTGACATTTGAAATGAGAAAACTTGACGTGTTTACAATTTTGTGTTCTTATGTGAGAACTGTTAACAGAAATGACAAACGAGAAACAAAATGGCAAATGAGTTTGGATTGAAATGGAAAATCTCGAGTTCGAGTAAGAAATATTTTGGATTTTTTTGATACATATACAAGAATATGCACACACACACTCTTCAACTTGATACCACTCGGTATATTTACAACATAGATGACATTGTATTGTAGCAAAATATGAAAATAAAGGAGAACTCGGGAAACTGGTTTCTCATGGCAGTCAGCCTGATTTTTGCTGTTTATATGACTAATTCCATGCCATTGCTGACATCGCTGACAAAATATAAATATGGTACTTTAAATGCCGTTGAAAAAATGGCTGACATTAGATGGCAAAATGTAAATATGGTTCTTTAAACTTCGTTGAAAAAATGCTCCTGCTACATATCCAAGTTGCAAGAGTTGATAAAAGATCATGTATTATGAAAATTAAGTGCAACTTCAACAAGTTTTGGTAGAAATTGGTAAATGATCTTAGATTCTGCTCGTCCATTGATCCAAGTTGAACACAACTATTTTGTGTCTCATGTGGGATGATTATCTCTGATTAATAATTATCTATAAACTATGTTGGATGGATACATATGTGTATGGTATTTGGTACGGACACCATTTTAGAATACCCTGGATACAGTATGGCTAGGATACACAATACACACACACTAGGATACACTCTACACACACACAATTCATGCTTTTGGAAATAAAGATAAAAGGAGAGATGTCTCGTTAATATTAACCTTTAGGGCATGATATGTAAACATCACAGACATAATGAATGTATAAAGTGAAAAAGAGAGATATCATTAATATTAACCTTTAACATGATATGTAAACATCACATATATGAATGTATCATCAAAATAATCACTATTATTTAGAGTCTCCATATCAACAGTTACCAAATACATACCATCAATAATGCCTTTATTAAAGCACTCAAGCTCTACATCATTAATATTCTGTATTTGAATTGCATTCCAATCCTTGAGATGATAGATGGCCATGTTCCATATTTCAGTTAGCATCCATTACTGCATGAAGAAATCAATGTTGGATATGAAATGTTGATCATTTGTCCTTCAAAAAAATGCATACAACCAGTTAAGGTAAAGAAACCACTGGTTAGTCCAAGTGTATCCATTTTTGTTCTATTAAAATATATATTGTTTAAAACAAGGAGGTTTCTAAAAATGTACAGTTTGAGAAACTAGTTTGAAAATGTTTTGAATAGGGAAATGGATATAATACTGGGCTTTTTAAGAAACAAAGTCCTATATGTGGTAAAACTTAATAACATTTACGTTATGACTCACTAATGTTATTGACCTTTATACAAACCACTTAATCAACTGGGTGTGTTATAAATATGTGACCTATGATGATTTATGATTTGTAATGTGTCTGCAACATTACTAATGAAATGTATAATTTATTTTCTCTCAAACATTGTTTCTATGAATGTGTACCCCAACATTCATACCCCAATGTCTAATAGTGATATCAAACAGACCATTGATTGGAGGCATCAAAGAACTGTGGTTGAGAAAATGTTTGCCACATCAAAAGGTATACACATATAGATATTATCGAAAATTAAAAGGGCATCCAACCATGATAAAAACATTCAATGTAATATGTCTAATTTATATTAATAATTGTATATAGGGTCATGTAATGTGTCTTTTATGTACTCTACATATTACAATATTCTTCATTGCATTTCATAATCTCTTGTATCATTCACATCTATATTTCTGGCTTGAGTGTTGCCCACTTTTCTTATACTGTGATATCCCATGACTGCTGTAAGGTATGTCACAAGTGGTGTCAACAATATTGGTAGTTATTCATTTGTAACCAACTATTCCAATCATTATTAATATTTTATAGTTTCTTGTGTTCAAGCAACATAATGTACCAAACAACATAATAAAACAAGTATGATCTGCTAAAAAAATTGTGTTCAAGCAATAATAGCGGCAACATAAAAGCTGTGTATTTTTTACTTTTGCAAATCCACCATCTTCGATAGTGCATATCTTTTCTTCAAAGAGTACAATTGCCCATATATATATATATATAG
This sequence comes from Picea mariana, assembly GCA_032191745.1. Classification (NCBI taxonomy): domain Eukaryota; kingdom Viridiplantae; phylum Streptophyta; class Pinopsida; order Pinales; family Pinaceae; genus Picea; species Picea mariana. The sequence goes on from JASDQU010307597.1 coordinate 34,886, forward strand.
AATTGACATCATTAAAATAAATATACATGTTGAAAGTGTAGAAAATATCTGAGGTCCTATGAGGCTGCCATCTAAGGTCTGTCCTTGACCTTAGTATGGCTCTAAGTTTCAACTGTATGGCTGTCTTCTTTTTCTATTTTAAGACAACAAATAGTCATCCCACTTCTTGCTCAATGTTTTACAGGTTAGGTGCTCTTTTAAGGTGCCCTTGCAAGTGTTTTCTTATCTCAATGTTAGCACATGCAATATAACTTAAAACACATAACACTACCTCTAGATCTTGAACTTTAAAATGCCGATTTACACTTCTAAACATGCATAAAATTGACACAGGTATTTTGGGTCAACATGACCCTAGATAAAACCCCCTTGGGGAAAACCAGTTTGGGATATATGTCTATATAATGATGATCAAAGCAAGAGATACAACAAGTAATGAAATACAATGGAACCTGTATATATAGCAAGCTCCTCACGAGTCTTGCCACAAGAACTAGAAAGAGAAGTGCCCAAACTGTGGTGTGCCCTCTTCTTTTGTTGCCCTTTGCATTGAACTGAAGCGCCCTAGCTCATCAGTAACCCAATGAAGAAATCCCTCCACATGAATGTCCTCTCCTGTGCTGTCTCTCCACTGAAGCTGTCAGAGCTTGAATACTCCAAGTAGATCTGCTACCAGGTAGCTGCTAGTCCTCTCAACATGTGCGCCCTCCTCCAAGCAGAAATGATTACCATAAATAAACAAAGACTAAAGCTGGATATCTCTCACCATGAAAGCATGCGTCCTCCCTCTAGCCTCCTCATGCATCAGACCTCATCTCAATCTAACAAGTCCTCCTCTCCCAGTGAACAACTAAAGGATCCTAGTGTGCCCTCCTCTCTCAGATGCGCCCCTCCTCCATGAAAATGCTCCTGACCAAAAAGAGAATGCTAAGACTCCATGGAAATACTCTTCATGCAAGCTCCAAGCCAACACAAGCTTCTCCTCAAGTTCTCGAGGGTTTTGCTCAAACCTTCATGAAGTGCGCCATCCTTCTCCTCAAGATTTGCGTCCCTCTTCTCTTCTCCAAAACTCTCAAGTGAAGAATGAGTCTCAAAAATATCTTTACCCTCCCTTTAGCCTCCTCATTCCAACCCTAAAAGATCAATGGCCTAGATTAGATCTAGCCAAGTCTAATCAATGGGTGAGATCAACTCCAATAATCTCACTATGGAAACCCACTTTTCTTAATTGCTTTATGTCTATTAATTCACCCACATTGTGAATTAATTGTCACTTTATGACTTAAGTGACATTTCACTTTTGACTTAAAACTCTTAAGTCAAAGTGAAATTATAATCATAAAGTAAAGTACAAGGGTAATAGTCTTCACCCTTTGTGCTTAGAGACTCATAAGCACATGGGGACCACTTTCCAAGGTACCCAAATCTCAACAGAAAGGCTAAAATATGCTAGAAAGAAAATAAGACTACTCTCACCTCCTGTAGAGACTACATGCATTGTAGAGGCACGTCACCAATGTTGACCATTTTCATTTTCATAGAAGATAGTCATCTTTGCAAACATCATTGCCTACAAATTTCCACTGCCTTCACTTTGAAGACATGCCACTGTCTCCTTAGAGCAATATTATTATGCATGTCGCCAATCATATTGGAGATCCTACAACAAAAATAAATGTTGAACAAAAGAGAATTTCGATTCTCAAAATAATTAGAGGTATCTCATAAAGATATAAATACGCAACTCAAGGTTAATAAATAATATCTCAAAGATGATATCAATAAATTTCTTTTACAATAGAACCTTTTAATCATCTTAATCATAAAAGATTTACAAGTTGATCACTCAAACTTATCAATATTGTTTAAACATGTTTCAAAGAATCACGATAACACTCTTAAAAAGATACTCATAGAGATAATACAAAATTTCATCTCATCTAGAGATATTTCAAATAAGTTTGAGCTTGAAATGACTATATTACTTCGAGTGTGAGCATGCTTTCATGTTATTCAAAGTATATTATTCCACGAGGTTTGGTAAACTTGATTCCATTGATGGAACAAAAAAGTGTTTCATGATCCACTTGGAAAATCAAGTGGAGGTGGCATAATTTTTTTTAGCATGGTGGCAAAATAATTTCCGCAGTGTTACCCCCTCACTTCTACGGGTAACTAGAGGAGATTTTTTCTCCATGATCCACATTCCAGATAACAATTCTAATGATGACATTCCAGATTCTCCACATATAGTTGCCCATAGGTGCCTTCCATTACATGCTCAGCTCACTCACATCAAATAACATGGTGCATTGCACATTGAGGTACATTGTCACTTCATATCAAGTGACAATGTTAATGTTTGGGGCATGAAAATGGTGATCATGGTTTGAATTGGACAATGAATCATGATTCTTTGAATTTCTACTTTTTGCCGTGTTTTACCTTTGTGGTCATCATCATCTCCTAGTCAAGTGTTGTCACTCATGGGAAAACTTGTACTGCTGCGGGGCCTTAATGGGGGTATTGTGTCCATATTCCTTACCATGCATAACATATTCCATGTCTTTTATCCGTTGCCCTTTCTTTTGGGCTGGTTTTTACATGTATCCCAAAAAGGTCCATGTTTCATAATCTCGTGAGAAGAAGGGCCTTGAATGCGTGAAGTTGATGTAGCTTTATAAAAAATGATATAGAAAGAGCAAAAGCCCTAATTCAAAATGCAAGGAAAAGAAACAATTAAAAAAAACAAAGTCTAAAAAGCCAAGAAAGAAATGAAGCATAGCTCTACCCCCTTGCTAAGAGGCCATCACCCTAAGTCCTATGCAATGAATGCATTTATTACAAAATGACTTAGCAAATCAAAGTTAAAAGCCAAAAAATGTTGAAGCAATAGAGAAAAAGGAAAAAGGGGGTTTGAAAAGAAACAGTACCAAGGAAAGGGTACCTCATTGCATAAGTGCTCCCTCTACAAAGGCTCTCATGAGGATGACTATCATACACGACCTTGCATGTCAATGACACCCACCCCATGAAATAAACCCCAAACCATACCACATACCATTGCACATACTCCTTGATGGGTTCCTTAGGACATACTTCTTATCCTGGGTATTGGCACACCTAATTACTCCCATACTTAAACTTGGCAATTTGTATAACTTTGTAACCTAGTGTGAAGTTTGAATATGATACTTTATGAGATCTATCTAGTTTGAAGTTTGAATATGATACTTTATGAGATCTATCTAATGGGTTTTGCATTGAAATGACTTACTTTATATGTTGGTTTGAATTGTGTACTTTGCCTTTGGTCTTCATGGTGCATTTGACTACATGAGCCCCTCCTTGGATGATGGATTGCACATAGCCACATGCTTGATTGACACTTGGATATTTTGGAGGATAAAGAGGGGATACTATCATACCTTTATGGAGGTCGTCCCCACCATTTGATAAAGGATGTGGCACATTTTCCATGATGATTGGACCTTTAGATGATGGGATGTTGCACCTTTTGAGGACATGTTAGGCTTCTTGATGATGATATGGCACCTTTCGATGAGACGTCACACCTATTGGGGGATTTTACACCACTTGAAGATGAAATGTTGCACCCCTTCATGGAAAAGTTTCAATTTTAAGTCCCTAGATGTCACTTTGGAGTCAGTCATCCAGTTCATGAGGACACACATGCCACACATGTGAGATCTAGCATGCATTTATGATGGATGAATTAGATTTTGAGCTACTTTACTTCATCTTGGAGGCATCGTTGGGGGTCTTAATGACCTATCCATTCATGTATCGTGTATTTCTTTATGTATTGTTGCCTTATATCTAGGGTTTTTGAGAGATAAATACATTATTTTATGTTTTTAGGGCTTCTATAGTGTGAGAAGGGTGCTTGATCTCTCATATAAATAAGAGAAGCACTTCTCACTTGTAAATCATTGCTACTTGTGGAGATACATCAATATTTGTCTACTTCTAAATTCTCTTTATGAAAAATGCTATGGATGGTTAGTTAGAGTGACCTTTTGGAGATGTGCTTGTGGATGCTTTGCTACTTCATGGATATTCATTTCTAGGGTTTTGATGGATGAAATATTTTTTAAGTGGTTTCTTGTCATCTTGTGGTTTTGTTTATGAATGCATTTAAGTGCAATGTTGCTTCTTTAGTGTTGGTTGAGCATTCTCTTGGATTTTCCTTGAACAAACCCTTCTTATTAAAGCTCTTTAAAGATTACTAATGAAGGACCTTCTGTTGAATTGTCCTTAATATATATTAGGAGGATATTCTAGGGTTAGTGGTGAAAAACCTCTAGATATCTCCCTAAAATCCACTCACTTATCTCCAAAGGAGTTTTTAATTGACCCCATATACCCAAAAAAATAGTAGGCACTAGTCACTCTCCCAATAATTAATCATTAATTTCTAAAATTACTCTCTTTTTACTATTTTAGGTTTAGATTAAGGTTTTATAACAACACATATTCATTTTCAGCCATAAAGAACCTAGAAGTTTTGATTTTTTATGCATGTTGTTGACCTAATAAACATGTTAAAACCCTAAAATACTTTGCTAATTTATTATTACAACCATCTAGGGCTAGACGTCTAGGGTTTTAGGGTTGTTATGTGACTCATAAATTTCTGATTTCTTAATGAATGGAACCCTAATTTAATTCATGGTTTACCCTTGTTGTTTCATTGATTATTTACTAGTTAAAGACCTAATTTCATGGTTTTTGTAATAACTTGTATTTTTGTTGTAAATTGATATCTTTCTCTCAAGTTTTAAAATAGCATTTATCTTTTTCTTCTTTCATAGTGTTTGGGGATCCTCTTGAGCCTTAATTTGACTTGGAAAACCTCCTAGTTTGATCTAAATCCTCATCTCTTCAAGTTTGGAAATTGCTTTACTCACCACCTTACCCATACCTTGCCTATCTGGTGGTGTATTAAATAGTTAATTGGGAGGCTCCGGACTTGATAGTGTCTTGCCTAGGGATTCTTGGAGGCTATTAGGGAATCCTCCATTGTGTTGGATTTACTCCTTCACTAAAAATAGGGAAGTTGTTGCCTAGGTGACAATGGTGACAACTTCTAATGTTTCACTAATCTTGTGCCTTGTGAGGGATTTGCACTAAGGTGTTAGATGGCATGGTAACAAGTAGCTCATTTTTTTTAAAATTATTTCTCCAACAATGACAATTAGTGGATACATATGGAGTCATAGAGGCATCTTCCAGAAAAATATAACATTTGAACAATGAAGGTAATAAGAATTCATGGTGAGAATTGACAACGATGAAGTTAATAAATATTGATTTGATATATTCTCCATACATATACGATATCAACCCTATCAACATTTCTAGTGAATCTCCAGTACGGTCACATAGAGAAAACCAAGCTTGATTAATATTTGCATATATTTACAAGAATTAAAGAGATATAGTGGACCACACTTAATATCGTGATAGATTTATGGCATCACAACACTTTTCACCATAGATACTCCCACTTGCAAAGCAATTAGGGAAGTGTCAACAATGGAATGTTCAAGTTTTTTAAGTGAACCCATAATGATTTACAATGATATACTTTTGCATCCACACGAGTGCAAAAATGTGTTTCCAACAATGATCTAGGTGGAGAATAAATTCACAAGCGATTATTTTACACAAATTAAACCCTACCTTTCCTACAATAGGGTTTAGATTTCTTTTGTGAGCAAGTAGCTTCGGGTATACATAAAATTGCAACAAATGTTCTGATAGAAATTTGAGTGTGAATATTTGTTGAACACCAACTATCATTGCAATGATCTCCACTCAAAACCATCTACACTTTTTAACTCCAGAACAATTATACAACAACTATGACAAATTGTGAAAACATACACACGAAGGGTCAGTGGTGTTTAGAAACACCGTTATGAAATTACACAACACAACACTATTCTCATAATATTTTATCATATAGATCTATCCATAGGCCATCTATTTATACACTTGAGTGCACAACCAATCTCAAAATAAGTTTGATTAGTTAATCTTGATCACTCAAGTTGGCCCCAAGGTGGTTAGACAATACACATATCTTGGTATTTTTTACATCTAGTTGGTTATATTTGACCTAATTGGGATTGCTTGGTTGGTCTGATTTGACCAATGGAAACCCCTTGGTCGATCGGTCAAGTTCCCAATTAGTCTACCGAATGACACCAAAATTTAGGTTTAATTCACAAATTCTAACATTCCCCCTTCAACTCAAGTTATTGGAGGATCAACAGGTGGAAGTATCTCATCACCCCCCCATAATGACATCATCCTAAAGCCCAAGCATCAATCAAAGTTTAACAAACTTTGCCTTTGTCAATGAATTTGTAAAGATATCGAGAATCTGATCATTTGTATGGCAATAGAAGAAAGTTACCACATTATCTTGTACCCACCATCTAAGCTAGTGCACATGAAGCTCAACATGCTTCATCACACTATGTGCAATGGGATTACGAGTCACTTGTATTACACTCTAATTGGAACAATATGCTATAAACGATTCCATATGAGGAAACCCTATTTCTCCCATTGAGTTGCAAATCTAAGCCAACTTAGTTCTAGCACCCAATGCTTCTCTATATTCATGTCAACGGTTGATAAGGAAACAACACTCTTTCTTTTTACAAGACCAAACAATCAACCTAGTTCCACGATAAAGCACATAGCTAGAAGTCCGCTTCTAATGATCCCCATCACAAGCTCAATCAAAGTTCATATATTTGATCCATTGATTCAAATTTGTATTGAAATTATTAATGACAAGTTTATATGTACCTTTGATATACCAAACAATCCCCTTTGTGTCCTTCAAATGATTCTTCTTCAGATCCTACATGAACTTGGAGACTAAACTAACAACAAAAAGAATATTAGACCACATTGAGTTAAATAAATAACATTGTCAACAAGTTGTTGGTATATAGTAAAATTGACTTTCAAAGAAGCACAATCCTTAGTCAGTGTAACTCTTCATTGAAACATAGTAGAAAAACACTTATACTCTTCCATTCTAAATGTCTTCAATAGTTCCAAAGCATATAACTTTAGTTGAGAAATGAAGATACCATCATCCCACTAGATAACTTGGATGCCAAGAAAGAAAAACAACAAACCTAAGTTGATCATTTCAAATGTATCTTTTCATTTCACTTTCAGACCAAAAATTGAATTACCACTATTCCCAATGATAGTTAAATCATCCACATAAAGTGCAATTAATATAAATACACCATTCCACATAAACACTTTGATTTGATTCACAGTGCTTGAAACCAAGTAAAAAAAAAGAAGCTATCAATCTTTTCATAGCATGCCCTAGGTGCTTGTTTCAATCGAGAGACATACCTCTTTATAATGCACACAATGTTTTTTCCCTACACAAACCTTAGTGGTTTCTCCATACATATCTCTTTATTAAAACCCCCATGTAAGACAAGACTCTTTCACATCCATGTAATGTACCTCCCAACCAAAATTAGTAGCAAGAAATAAAAATTCAGGCATGATTCATCATGGCTACATAAATAAATGTCTCCATATAGTTGATCCCTATGTGTTGAAAAAAACTCTTTATTACCAAGCAAGCCTTGTGTCTCTCAAAAACACCATCTAATGCAAACTTGGTCTTATAAAGCCATTTGCATTTCATCACAATATTTCCCTATGGACAATGAGATAATTCCTAAGTATTAACTTCAACAAGGAATTATATTATCCAGTCATAAGAGTCTTCCATTTAGGGTTGTCATGTGCATTTGTAGATGTTGCAAGATCACATATCTAGCACATGTGCTAGGAGTACAACTTTAACATGTTGTGTCTGTCTATGAGTTTTCCTTGAATTGATCACATCACCAACATCACTGTGAGTTGCCTCAATATATTTTGTTACCTACTTGGGGTAATGAATCTTATTGGTAGAAGGTGTCCCTGGAATACATTCATCATAGTTAAACTCGATCATATCATAATTGGATTTATTGATGCTCAAAACAAATATCCAAGCATATACATATGGAACACTCTTGCAGGGTTGTTCAAGAAGAAGGAAGAGGGGAATGAAACCTAGGATGCTTTAAACCCCAAAACTATTTAACTCAAGGGGAAATTGATTTGTTAGGATTGTTAGTGGAATTCTTTCACCTTACATGTATTAGGTCTCATTAATGTTTATGGTGTTAATTTTAATCTAAACCACAGGTTAATGATATATTCGTTAAAAATGAAGTCAACATTTATTATCATGCATTAAACCATTAAACTATAAGTTGCTAGAAATCATAAAATATTAAATTAGCAAAGCTAATAAAAAACACAAAACAAGTAAATGCAAGTGTACAAAATACATAATAGCTATCTAAGGCAAGCTATGTACAAAATTGAGGTAAAAAAAATAATAAAATGGAAAACTTTTATAGTGAAAGTGAAGCAAGGATTGAAGTATCATAAAATACACAGAAATGGCAAATATGCTTCACAAATAACCTTTTATTAGAAAAATGTTTGGACAGTTAAATACATAACCCAAAAACGTGTCCAATGACTAGGCAAGCTCCTTGCAAGTGGGACGTTTTCAAAACCATATGCCACTTGAAATCAACAAATAGTGAAAGAGATAGGCCTAAGACAATGAAGAATATTTTAGGTAATTTGACACCTAGATTGTCTAGACAGAATTTGTGTTCATGGTTGAGTTAGTCTTGATATAATAAAAATCTATATTTCATAAAAGTAATTTAACAAACATACCTTCAAAAGAAAGTAGACTCATTTTCACCGTAATGATTGATCTCTTTTGTAATCCATCTTGTCGTTGTAGGCTTCCGTGTGGATACTTTAGAAATCAAAACAACATGGAATTGAAATTCAATAGTAGAATTCAAGCATACCTATTCTCCACCCCTCCCCCCACTTCATTTAGGTTTCCTTCTCCTTCTCATATAGAAGGTAGGATGGTCATTGAAAGGACATCTCTGCATCCTGAATTTATATAATAAATTATTTTGAGCATAATAATATTAATTCTTGGATCACTAGTAGGTGGAAGGTCACCTTAGTCAAATATGGGTTTAAGTGCCTAGGAAAAATAAGGGCCCAATCATTAAACTAGTGTGCACACCTTTTAACTTCAACAAAACATAAAGTATCATATATTTATTCAATTAATGTCTTTTTTCAGGACATATTTTCCACATACTGAATTTATATAATAACAATTATAGACAGAAAAGAAAATATCCATATTCATTCTCATCCAAACATAAATAGTAGAAAATACATATAGATTCATTTAAACCAATTGGCTTCTGCAACTTCAAAATTGCTTGGTTGGTTGTTGAATCTTCACTTGGAATTTCTGAATATGTTTTTAATTCTACTAGATCGACATTTTCTTTAGTTATTATGTGGATTGGATTTGTATTTGTTTATTTTCCCACAACTTGGATTTTTTCTTCTGAAGAATTCAATGCTTCTTTGATAAGTTGTTCTACTTTGCTTTCCAGAGATTTCTTATCATTTTAAGCTTCTTGATTTAAGTGAGTAGGTTTTTATTATGATTCTTTAAGCGTGCAAACTCTTCATTTTTTTTATGTCTCAATTCTCTGCTTTGTCTTTTAGTTCTTTGATTTGTTCTAACAATATTTGATTACTGATTATTAAGTGTGAACTTTATTCCTCTTTTTCTGATAATTTATTTCCGAGATCTTGATTGTCTTGTTCCCAATTTTGAACGCATTTTTTGTATCTTTTGAATTCTTGATCTAATTAAGTAACTTTTGATTGTGGTATTTTAAACGACAAATTTCCTAGCCCTTTTCCATTAGTTCCTTGTGAAACATGTCCTTGAGATTGTTATATTTCTGTTGTGAAATCTTATTGTTTTGATGAAGTTTGGCTATTTTTTGTTCTAAATTTTTTACATGTGAGTTGTCTTCTTGACCTTTCAACCACAATGTTTTGGTACATTGTCTTGTGGCATCTTGTAGGAGTGGTGTTTGATGCTCAACTTGCAAGTTGGATTTCGTTTCCTTTGATTCTTGAGTTGTCGGTTCCTCCTTGTCAATATCATATTTTCATTTGAGGTGACCCTCCTTGTCTCGACACATATCTAATTTCTCTTGTCTCATTGAATTTTGATATTCAATTAAGGAAAAGGTTTTGTAACAATTGGAGCAAAATACATGTCAATTCTTGAATAATGATGGATATGTAGATTCCTTTGCATAAAAAGGACATTTCACCAAAAAATTAGAATGTTGTGTGGAATTCATAATTTGAACTTCTGTATAATTAGTGAATGCAAGGGTCCCACTAAATAATGTGTTTCAATAATTTCATTTCTTTAAATTTGTGAGTTGAATTTAAATTCTTCGTTTCACTCTTCTTTACCTTTCCACCTTTGATAACTTTTTAATAATTCCACTAGAAAATGTATATATATTTTTTCTTTTCTTGCTTTTCACCTCGTATAATTCTTCTTTATTTATATATATATATATATATATAATTTGAATACTTATTATTTTTTCCCTTGTAACCTTGTATTGTACTTTAATATTGGCTTCACAAATTTTGAAATACTCCTTTCTTCAAAAATGGCCTTCAAAATTTTGAATTAAAACTTATGGACCTCTTTTCGAAATTTAATTTGTAATCTTAGTATTTTTTTGGGTGACCTTATTAAAAAAAATGCCTTTCAAAGGTTATTATATTTGATATCTTATGCAACTTGATATATATACGTTAATATAAGATATAAGTGATTTTTTTCCTTTATGTACACTCGTTTCCTTTAGAAAGGTCATGAATGTGTGAATAGTTGTCAAAGACTACTGTCTGAATCAGACATGACTATTTCCTTTATTGTTCAACACTAGCCACTAATGTACGACAATGGACAATAGCTCGGACCTGAAATGGCTTGATAGTCAACAAATGTTTCCCTTACCCTGCCTTCCATGATGGGGCGATGATAGAACAACTTTCTTTTGATGTTTTTACACTAGCAATTGTGAGCAGACACTCTAGAAATGTGGTCTTACCCTAATTTCTTGTTGATGTTTATATTGATCAATATCCAAACAAAAGCTTCACAAGGATATAAATATCCCTTGCGTTTTTATAGAGGTGGTACTCCTCTGTAAATTTTTAAAAGATATAGCTTGATGTGCTTGAATTAAATTTCCAAATGGGGAGCACTACAAAGCAAACCTCAATCTTTATTTCTTTAAAATATAAAAGAAAATATGAAATTGTATATAAGAATATTCCAATAAAGAATTCCTGAGAGAAATACCAGGAATCTTTTCAAAGAATAAAATAAAATTGGTCACATTCATAAGACATAGAGATAAAGGTCCACAATTTTAGAGAACTTTAAAAGATTTTTTTATTCATAACAAAAGCAAATATGATAGGTGCATTTCAATAATCTTGTGCTCATAATCTCATATTTTGAGAAATAATTGAAATTACACCCCGAAGTAGTTCTTTTGGAGTTAAAAAATAAATAGTCTATTTTACAAATAAACAAAAGGATTGCATTTGTCCAAATGGATTGCGATGGGGCTCCCATGGACCATAAAATAAGTTTAACATGGCTGGACTTGAAAGAAGAAAAATAAAATGGTCAAAGATCGATTGTGGGTCCTCGGAAAACTGAAAATACACAACTGGATGATTTTTGAACGAGAAGTATAAAGAGTAGGAGACTATGAAAAATGACTAATTTACTTACCGTGATGTATTTGTCTTTCTCATTATTTACTTACCGTGATGTATTTGAGGTTCCTTTTGTATTCTCTTTCGTTGGAATTCTATGACTGGTTGCAACTACTTCTTCTTGATCTGATTCTATTCTTTTAGTTAAGACAATTTTTAACCAATTTTCAATATAATGTCTCATTGGCACAACAATTATTTTCTGGCTTACTCTTATGTCAAATAACAAACTTTCCATATATCGGAAATCAATTGAAATTCGATGTAGTGTATCCTCAATATCTTCATTTTTTTTTACATAGATAACTAACTAACTTTCAACTTCTAACTCTGAATACTCGATCAAACTATTAAATCTCTTAACTCATGCAGATTTTAATAGTTCCAATTTTTCTTTGAATTGCTCCTTTGCCATAAGAATGGAATTTAATATAAAATTTGGGTCTTCAACTTCTCCAGTTGTTCTAGCTAGATGCAACTTAATTAATTTTAGACACGTCTCTCCCCTTTTGACACTTATAGTGTCACAATCGACCAATATTTCCTTTAGAAACTTTATTCTTTTTATTCAACACACTTTGAGTTGCTTTATACGAGCATGGGATGGTAAGTCTTCTTTGTTTCTTTTAAATTCACTCGTACTTGAACTTTCATAGAAAAAGTTAGTAATATCCCCTTATACAACTCCTCGTCATTTTCAAGATTAACTTGTAGGTACTATCTCAGGTTTGCCATTCTTGATCCGAAAGAAATGAAATTATTTCTAGTTCCCATGTCTCTAGAATTATATACATTCTTTTCTTAATGTTTTCTCCAACACATCTTTTGACAGTAGTGAGTAAACTTGATGTCCCTCTTAATATTGAAATGGATTTTGGTGTTCCATCAAGACTCTTCCATGGCTGCATTGTAACAAATGGGTTGGAAAATATGAGTAGGGGATTTAGAGCACTTTTAAATTCTTTATTCCTTTCTTTTAAGATGGCATTTTCACTTTCCATTTCTCCAACTGACATATTTAGGGCTTCACCTATTGCTTCATGGATTTGTACAATTCTAAATGATGAAACTCCATTTAGGTCAAGCTCTAAGCTCAACTTTCCTTCAATCTTTTTATTTTTTGAATGGTTTTTTTCAAATACCGATTTCCTTGAACCTTTATCAAACAAGGCGCTATGAAAAGTCAGGGATTCTTCAAATAGAATAGGTTCATGTGTGACCAATTCTGATGCAAATTCTCTACTTTTCTGAATCCTCTGTTCTTCATCAGGAAATTCAATGTCCTCAATGTTCACGTCTAGGTCGATATCTTGAAGAACAATTTCATCTTTCGGTGCACCCTCATTTCCTCCATCCTGATTTTTTTGTCATTTTATTTTACTAGTCACTGGAAGCTTATGGGGTCTTTCCATAATTTTATTAGGAGGATTCTGATCACCGCCATCATTGGAATTGTCTATTGCAGATTTATTTTGTTCTTGAGTTGTAAGTTGAAATTTGTGTTTTGGTAGGTTGATTTTCTGAGAGGTGTTGGTGTTGGAAGATTGGTTTTTGTCATTGATGTCAACCCTAGTCATGGGTTTTGGATCGCAAGATTGATAAAGGTATTTGGACATGAAGGACAATGCACATGCATATACAACACCCATGAATGGATAATATACATCATGTTGTTTTCGGTGGTATGTGGCATGTCACATGGATCCTCATGGTTGGGGAGAAATGAATTTTTGAAGATGACAAAGTGAATTGAAGAAGGAAGTACATGTAGGCCCTGAAGATAATTAAAGAAAATAATTACAAAATAAGAAAGTGTCAGGTTGGCCCTAATGTTAAAATGAAGTGACAAAAATGGTATAAATAAACATCATTATACATTCATTTTGATACAACTCGAATTTTAGAGGAAATAAGAAGTAAAGAAGGCCGGATTTCAAGGGAGGATGAAGTCTTTTGGTGATGTGTTCTAAGGTATGTTATTTTCAGGTCATCTTACCATTTTTTCTATAACTTTTTTTATAGAACGATTCAAATGTGAAATCGCTATGGTATTGAGAAGACATATCATGGTACCTCTGGTAAAAAATACAGATATTGATTCGCTATAATTATGGAGATGCACTCTGTGGAAGATAAGGTTTGTGACCAGTTCTGAAGCTAGTCAATAAACAGGTGTTCCGGGTAAAATAGTCATAACTTCTTCATCGAGAATCCAAATGACGTGGGAAAAATTTCATTGGAAAGAGTATGGACTTTAGTTTCTTGTGTACAAGTTTCAGAATCAGATGTTAATTATTGAGCGCGGGGGATTTTGTGAAATTTCACTCTCCTGAATAGACCATAATTGAATAAAGTCTACCATTCTTTCTATAACCTCTTTTTGGGGAAGATTCAAGGAGTGAATATTGGAGGAGTTTTAGAGAGTACATTGAGTAATATTATCTACATGATCAAAGTACTCCAATAATTGAAGAATTGTAGAAATTGAATAAGTCTCAGGAAGCATTATCAGGTTCTATGTGATGATTGGTTGATGGTGATGATTTAATGTAAAGTTTTATTATCTCTCATATATTCTTGGGTGGAAGGAAAGGGCATGGATGGAGAGTTGAAATCTCTCTTGATGTTGGAGGATTGTATCTTCCTCTTGGAGGTTTATCCCTCCCTTTACATTTGGAAGCTGTAGCTACCTTTGGAAGTCATTACTTCCCTTGAACAAAAACTATTGATTATTTCTCATATATTGTGCATGGTGTATTGTGGTGTATTGATGTAACTCTTATACTATTGTTCATTGCTCATTGGATATAAGTGAATGGTTTAAGTATAAGTTGAAAAATGTTTTTAAATTGTACTTGATATTGATTCACCCCCCTCTCAGTATCAACAATTGGTATCAGAGCGGGTTACCTTCAGTACAGTTTAACCACTGGAAGGAAGATCCTATGCAGAAATGGAAGACAACATTCCAAATGGGATTCCACCATTTGATGGAAGGAATTTTGAATACTGAAAAAATAGAATGAAAACTTACTTGAAAGCTCTTGGGGTAGATGTTTGGTTCTCAGTTGCTTCAGGATACAATGCTTTAAAAAAACCAAAGACTGCAGCTCAGAAGGAAGCAAAAAGGAACAACAAACTGACAATAGATACCATCCTGGATGGATTGATAGATTCAGTGAAATCCAAGGTGGGATCATGTGCATCAGCAAAAGAGATTTGGGACAAGCTACAAGACCTTTATGCAAGGGAAGAAGCAGAAGACGAAGAAGAAGTTGAAGATGATTACAACATCTCAGATTTCAAAGAAGAAAATAGAGGTCAGTTCTTTTGCTTTAATTGTGAAGGAGTAGGACATGTTGAATTTGAATTTCCTCATCCAAGGATTGAAAGAGATGACAATGAAGAAGAAGAAAATCATGAAGTAGAAATGATTCAACAAGAAGATGAGAATCTTAAAAAATTGAAGCTTGTTGAGATTGAAAATAACAAGCTCAAAGACACGCGTAGAAAACTAAGAAGTGAATTGGGTAGTTATGAAACGACAATTGTAAGCTTAAAGAAATAATTAGAAGACTTTCAGAAACTAAGAGAAGAAAACCATTTCCTTGAAAACTCTACTCA
>JASDQU010307597.1:50401-66713 GCA_032191745.1 Picea mariana
GGGTGAAACTTCATACAAAGAAGATGCAAATACCAACAAGAAGGTTGAAGAAAGAGCTACACAGACAGTTGATGAGAAGTGGACCAGGATACCAGAAAGAAGGAATGATTACAAAAGAGATGAATATCCAAGAAGATATCCTACCTTTAGGAATCAAAGAAGATTCAATTAGTATGAAGGAAACTACAGAAGAGTAGATCATGAACACAGATGGACTACATCACAAAGAAGGTCACTTACTCCCAGCTATCAAAATTTCTTTTTTGGTCATTGTTATACTTGCAAAATTTTTGGACATAAGGCAATTAATTGCAGAATCAATGAAATGAACAAATACGCAAGAAACATGAATGGTGTAAACAAAAGATATGGAAATAATCACGGACATAAGGCAAAGGGGGAGCAGCCCTAACATTTTCCATTGATGTCAAAGGGGGAGAGAAATTGGGATCATGATGATAGGGGGAGCATGAGTGTTTCCATCAATGACAAAGGGGGAGATTGTTGGAAGATTGGTTGCTGTCATTGATGTCAACCCTAGTCATGGGTTTTGGACCGCAAGATTGATAAAGGTATTTGGACATGAAGGACAATGCACATGCATATACAACACCCATGAATGAATAGTATACATCATGTTGTTTCCAGTGGTATGTGGCACGCCATGTGGATCCTCATGGTTGAGGAGAAATGAATTTTTGAAAATGACAAAGTGAATTGAAGAAGGAAGTACATGTAGGCCCTGAAGATAATTAAAGAAAATAATTACAAAATAAGAAAGTGTCAGGTCAGCCCTAATGTTAAAATGAAGTGACATAAATGGTATAAATAAACATCATTATACATTCATTTTGATACAATTCAAATTTCAGAGGAAATAAGAAGTAAAAAAGGCCGGATTTCAAGGGAGGATGAAGTCTTTTGGTGATGTGTTTTAAGGTATGTTATTTTCAGGTCATCTTACCATTTTTGCTATAAATTTTTTTCTAGAACGATTCAGATGGTGAAATCTCTATGGTATTGAGAAGACATATCAAGGTACCTCTGGTAAAATGTGAAGCTCTTGATTCACTATAATTATGGATATACACTCTGTGGAAGATAGGGTTTGTGACCAATCCTAAAGCTAGTCAATAAACAGGTGTTCCGGGTAAAACAATCATAACTTCTTCATAAAGAATCCAAATGACACGGGACAAATTTCATTGGAAAGAGTACAGACTATAGTTTCTTTTGTACGAGTTTCAGAATTGGATGTTAATTATTGAGAGTGGGGGATTCTATGCAAGTTCACTCTCTTGAATAGACCAAAATTGAATAAAGTCTACCATTCTTTCTATAACCTCTTTTTGGGGAAGATTCAAGGAGTGAAAATTGGAGGAGTTTCAGAGAATACATTGAGTAATATTATATACAGGATCATAGTACTCTAAGAATTGAAGAATTGTAGAAATTGAAGAAGTCTCAGGAAGCATTATCAGGTTCTATGTGATGATTGGTTGATGGTGATGATTTAATGTAAAATTTTATTATCTCTTATATATTCTTGGGTGGAAGAAAGGGGCAAGGATGGAGAGTTGAACTCTCTCTTGATGTTGGAGGATTGTATCTTCCTCTTGGAGGTTTATCCCCCCCTTTACATTTGGAAGCTGTAGCTACCTTTGGAAGTCATTACTTCCCTTGAACAAAAACTATTGATTATTTCTCATATATTGTGCATGGTGTATTGTGGTATATTGGTGTAACTCTTATACTATTGTTCATTTCTCATTGGATATAATTGAATGGTTTAAGTATAAGTTGAAAAAGGTTTTTAAATTGTACTTGATACTGATTCACCCCCCTCTTAGTATCAATAGTTGGGAGAATGCTTACTCCTTTCATTTACAATTTTTTCATGTTGTCTATGTCGTTGAGTGGTGCTAAGAACATTTTAAATATATTGTTGTTTTCTTCCAATAGGAAGTGCCTAAGGGTTCTGTCTATCGCTTTCCTCTTCTATGAATAGGAATGTATTATCAAATGTGACACTGTAGCCCACAAAAATCACATGTTTCATGGATGGATGGTTAGGGTCGAACCGTTTGACTTCATATGCTACCTTTAAATTAAAATGATCAAATTGAACTGAAAATTCATCGATATTTGTAGTACTTTTCAATGTTATTTCTCCAATTTTCCAAGGCAAAGGGATACATTGCCTTTTTCTCTTTTCAAGAAAGAAATGCGCCCAAAATCTATATTGTTTGCAGACTTCTACTACAAACATCCTATACACATAGTAGAGGATATATGTGGGTCTTTCACAGGAACAATAAATCCTGATGATACTGAAATGTTCCATTGCTTCAAAACTTCATTTTTAATCCAGAAATGATGTTTCTTCCAAAGACAATCTTTGTTATAACTTACAACAATACTGAGAGGGAGGGTGGGGGGTGAGTAAGTATTGTATCAAATTTCTATACTTTCTTTCCTTTGCAACAAATTAAAGTTGTTTAAACATGCTTACTTAATCATTAGTACATGTAGAGCACATAACACAACATAGAAAACACATTACACCATAAATTTTACGTGGAAACCCAATGCAGGAGAAAACCACATAACATCTTTTTTTATGTTCTTCTCTAAGCTCCAACTAAAAAATTTACAATTTTTCATCTTGATAGGAATCCAGTTGTCACAAATGAGGACGCCAATCCTCTCAGGCACTAACCTGACACAAATGAGGAAACCAATCCTCTCAGGCACCGACCTGTCGCAGATAATGAGGACACCAATCCTCTCAGACACCAACCCGAAGCAAATGAGGACACCAATCCTCTCAGGAACAAACATGACACAAATGAGGAAACCAATCCTCTCAGGCACCAACCTGTCACAGATAATGAGGACACCAATCCTCTCAGACACTAACCTTAAGCAAATGAGAACATCAATCCTCTTAGGCACCAACCTGTCACAGATAATGAGGATACCAATCCTCTTAGACGCCAACCTGAAGCAAATGAGGACACCAATCCTCTCAGGAACCAACATGTCGGAGATAATGAGGAAACCAATCCTCTGTGAGCTTCAAATCACCCTAGCACCACCCTAACACCATGGATTCAGTTTTAAAATGTTCTTCCTGAACTAGACCCTTCTCTGAAAAAATTAATCCGATAGTTTCGTTGAACAGTTACAAGTATTTTTTCTTCTCTTTTCATCCACACTTAAATCGATAAGAGCACGTCCTTATTTATAGTGTTTTTTCCTGAGTTCCCCTTCCCGTATGTGATTGCATAACAGTTACATTGTGGACAAATTTTGACCAGATCAAACTTCTTTCAGTTACACTTATGTCTAAATAAAGTATGTGGATGCATGGAAGGTACATTGTGGACATATCTTGACTAAATCAAAGTATAGTTAGTAATATGTGGAAAAAAAATTGTTCCAGACATTTTGACTAACTCAAACGGACCACATATTTCTTGTTTTACCAAATCATTCATTGTCGTAGTAATTCACATTTTGGTTTAAAAATCATCTACTGCATGGATAAAATCGTCACGTCATAGTCTACTTTGTCACTCGTCTCTTTTCTCAAGGCACCCTGTGATATTTTCACATATGTCGTTGCATTGCAACACAAAAAACCGCTGATTTACTCTGCAATCACGGACAAGGGAATTTGTCGCAATCTACTTTACTTCTGAACTGTGTCATAGGTCATCCTCTTGTTCTGCACAGACTCCTAGCAGACTCAATCACTTATCTTCTTGCACTCCTAGTAGGCTCAATTACTTTCGTGATTTCTTTTGCGTTGTTGACCCTTCATCCTTCAACCTTTTTGCGTAATTTTATTTTCAACCTTTCACAATTTCTTCTAGGAGTTCCATTTCATGTGGATCTGCAATAACATAGTAGAAAGAATCCTTTGGGGAAATTCCTCTGCCTATATGGAAATAATCCTACCACGCACTTCCTTTTCCTGTGTAGAAAGGATCCTACCGTGCACTTCCTCTTCCTGTGTACCAACTTTGCACCATACTGTCTGTGCGCCATGTTGGATTACTAAGAGGGGGGGGTGAATCAACAATAGAGCAATTTAATCCTATTTAACCATAAAATTCAAATGTTATATCAATGTAACATTATCATCCAATAGTTGCAGAGTAAATAAACAATGAAAAAATGAGCAATCATACACATACACAATACACCAATGTTTTTACGTGGAAACCCAAAGAGGGAGAAAACCATGGAACGTTTTTTCTTATATGTATTTAAGAACTACATTCATTGGAAGAACCAACTTCCTTTGTTTTCCAGCTGCAACTGGAAGGAGGCTCCAACCCCCTAGTTTCTCAGGATACAACCCGAGGGAAGCTCCAACTCCCCAATTCTCTGGCTACAACCAGAAGGATTCTACAACCCCCTATATTCTCTGGCTACAATCGGAAGGTGGCTACAACCACCTTTCCTTTCCCTGTCCAACTGCCCTGAAATATAAGTAGAATGATGGAACCACTGTCACACTATCACTGTGAGATATAATGTTGTAAATATGTACCAATCAACTTGCACCAAACAACCTGTAACAACCTGTACCAATAACCTGTGCCAACATGTACCATACATCAACATGTACCTCAACCTGTACTATAAACAAATGCATCAGCCATGCACCAAACCTATACAAATAACCTGTCCAAACAACCTCTCATAACAACTTGTCTCATCAATCTTATCAACCAAATTAGATTTACTCACCAAGATCAATCACCAAGACAAATCTCAACCATATGCACAATATCACCAAGATGTGCATCAACCAAGCATAACACAACAACTCATAATCATCACCAAGATCAATATGTGCTTCTAATAATATACCAAGACAAGTATGTTACAACATCCATAAACCATGTGTCAACAATACTACTAAAAAGTGCCTCCAACCATGTACCAAGTATGTACCAATCATGCATCAACTACTCATCAACTATGACTCATCAAGATGTACCAACATCATCAACTATACACCTCATGTATGTGCCAACTCATCAACTACTTGTCTCAACTATGTACCTCAACCAAAATCCCTTATCAATTTCATCGTCCAAATCTGATTTGTAACTCTGTAATAGACCTGGTGTATATGATCACATACCTACAAACCTTCCTTAACTTTAACAACACGAGACTAGCATTTTCATCAAACTTTACTTTAGTCTCACATGACTAATTTTGGATTAGTCAACAACCCTAACTTGAAATAATCATAACTATGTACCTGTAATGAATAAAGATATGAAAATAATACACAATGTTCTTCAGTGTCTTTA
Organism: Picea mariana; assembly: GCA_032191745.1. NCBI lineage: Eukaryota > Viridiplantae > Streptophyta > Pinopsida > Pinales > Pinaceae > Picea > Picea mariana. The sequence goes on from JASDQU010307597.1 coordinate 55,738, forward strand.
ATGCAATTCCTCTAGGTTTCACTACTTAGAACCTATAAGAAAAGGAGTTATAACAACAATTACATACCTTGTTGAATTTTAGCTTATTCTAGACAACGAACTTGTAGAGCATGCCCCGCACAGAATATTTGTTGTATGGATCTAAAAATGGTACAAATAATACTACATAATGTACTCTAACCAATACATTTTGTCTTATTGAATTTGATTTATTATGAAGAAGTTATGGAGTTTTTACCTGAAACACCTCTTTTAAACTAGTTTCAGGACTAGCCATAAACCCTATTTTCCACGTAGTGTAACTCCAAAAATACAACGAACCACAAGATGAAATTTTTATCACAACTATTTGGATATGTTTCCTCAACGGAATCCATATTTTTCGATCTGAATCATTCTAGAAAACAATTTATTGCAAAAAAGGTTAGATGACCTGTAAATAAAATACCTTAGAAAGCATCATCAAAAGAATTTATCCTCCCTTGAATTTCGATCTTCTTTACTTCACCTTCCCTCTGAAATTTTCCTTAGATATCCTTTGGTTACCTCAATCACTTATAGATATTCAATATGGTCAAGTGTAATTGAAATGAGAGACCCTTGCCTATTATTTATACTTTTATGTAGCTTCCTCAATGGGTTACCTTCTAACCATCTTAAACCACTTTCCTTATTTGAGGGTTAACCCACTTCTAACTACTTGTCCACTTAGTAATTTCTCCATTAACTTTATTATTTAAACAATTTCTTTTGTATCCACTTTGGCTTATAGTACACTCATCACTTCACTTTATTATTTAAATAATTTATTCTTTGCAACCACTTTGACTACTTTGACCTTTTGGGGCTTCTAGATGACTCATGAGGGTTCTTCAACTTCACATGTCCATAACTCTATAACCGTGAGGAGTTATGTGACATTCCACATATTATCGGAAATGGCATGACATGTACTATCCATCTAGAATAGTCTTATTTAAATAATTTTTTCTTTTCAACCACTTTGACTACTTTGACCTTTTGGGGCTTTTATATGACTCATGAGGGTTCTCTAACTTCACATCACCATAACTCTCTAATCATGAGGAGTTATGTGACATTCCACATACAATTGGAAATGACATGACATGCACTATCCATCTAAAATAATATTACCTTCAAATATATTAAAACTCATACCATTATACATCAAACAAACATAGGTCCATTACCCAAACCTTTGTGCTACCAGAATTCACTACCAGTCTTTCTTCAAGGGTTAACATCAATGACAACCAACCCAAATAATCAACAATCTCCCCATTTGGCATTAATGGAAACACTCTGATGCAATACTAAAGTCATATCACTCATCCTCCCCCTGTGACCATCGCTCCCCTTGGAACCATGCCTATGTGATCTTTCTCCAAGCATTTACCTTTGCATATGATAAATATCTCCCCCTTTGTCATCAATGGAAAAGGTATCTTTCCATCCGATGCTGCTCCCCTTGAATGAACTCTTTGTGAAACTGATATGCCAACCTGGTTTTCATCTTTATAGTGCTTCCTCGTGTAAATCTAAGACATATAAGATAAGCATTCAAAAGAATTCATTTTTGGAGTAGAAATTACTCCGAGTCTCTGAAAAAGATACTCAAAGGATTCCCTTGGAAGCGGTTTTGTAAATATGTCTGCCACTTGTTCTTTTGTGCCCACATATTCAACTCTGATGTTCTTCTCTGCAACATGTTCCCGTAGAAAGTGATACTTTATTGGAATGTGCTTCATCTTGGAGTGCATGACCGGGTTCTTTGAGATACTGATGGTGCTTGTATTATCACAATAGATTGGAATGGGCTCATCATACACAGCCTGTATATCTGTCAAAGTTTGTTTCATCCATAGAACCTGAGTACAACATCCTGCCGCTGCAATATACTTTGCTTCGGTTGTAGATAAAGATACTGATGATTTTTTCTTGCTTAGCCAAGATACTAAAAACTCACCCAAGTAGAACGTTGCTCCACTGATGCTTCATCGGTCATCAATGCAACCTTCCCAATCTACATCTGTGTAGGCAATAAGTGATAGATTCTTTCCTTTTGGATACCATAATCCAAATTCTTTTGTTCCTTTGAGATATCTGAAAATCCTCTTCACTGCTAATACATGTGATTCCTTTGGTGCTGCTTGAAATCGTGCCACCTGTCCAACTGCATGCATTAAATCTGGTCTGGATGCTGTCACATATAGTAAGCTACCAATCATTGACCTATATTGCCTCTGGTCTATAGACTTTGAATCATCATCTTTGCTCAACTTGCAACTGGTTTGCAGAAGAGTGGTAACTGGTTTTCAATCTTCCATTTTGAACCTCTTTAACATTTTTTTGATATACTTAGTTTGAGAAATAAAAATTCCTTGGTTGCTTTGATGTATCTGAAGACCCAGAATGAAGGATAGTTCTCCAAGTAATGACATTTCAATTTCATTCTGCATATGCTTTGCAAATTTATGGCTTAACCTATCATCATTACTTCCAAAAATAATATCATCAACATAAACTTCAATTAATAAATACTATCTTGAGTTACCTTGATGTAGAGGTTGTTGTCTGCACTTCCTTTTCTGAACCCTGCATGTTGTAGATATTTATCCAGTCTAGAGTACCATGCTCTAGGAGCCTATTTTAAACCATACAAGGCCTTCTTCAATTTTCACATGTAATCTGCGTTCTATGACAAATGAAATACTTCTGGTTGTTTGATGTAGACTTCTTCTTCAAGTTCCCCATTCAGAAAAGTTGATTTCACGTCCCTCTGATACACTTTAATATTATTGGAGCATGCAAAAGCTAAGAGCAATTGGATTGCTTCCATTCTGGAAACCGAGACAAATGTCTCTTCAAAGTCGATTCATTCAACCTGTGTGTATTCTTTACATACCAATCTAGCTTTGTTCCTTGTAACCTGTCCATATTCATTCAATTTATTTCTGAAAACCCACAATGTGCCAATCACATTCTTATTCTTTGGTCTTGGAACCAATTCCCAAGTGTCATTCTTCTATATTTGATCCAATTATTCATTCATGGCCTTATTCCAGAATTCATCCTTGATGGCCTCTTCAAAACTGTTTGGTTCAATCATAGATAAGAGTGCTAGGTGCATTTGTTCTAGTGAACACATTCTTCTTCTAGTCTCAACTCCTACATCTTTGTTTCTGATAATCTGATATGAAGGATGATTCTTCTATACTCATTTGCTAGGTGTATTTGGAGGCACTTGATGAACTTTCTCTTCTACTTATGTCTGATCCTCTTCATCTCCCCCTTCTAGTTCTTCTTCATATCCTACTTCTTCTTCGTAAAGTTGTTCCATTGATTCATTTTCTTCTTCCTTTAATTCTAGTCCACCTGTTTCATCAATTGTTACATTGATGCTTTCCACAACTTTGTTCAACCTCATATTGTAACACCTGTATGCTTTCTTTATACTTGAGTAACCAACAAGTACTCCTTTGTCCACATGAGAGTCAAACTTTCCTATTCTTCCATCTTCTCTTTTGATGTAGCATTTGCTTCCAAATACTCTGAAGTGCTTCACATTTGACGGTCTTCCTTTCCATAGCTCGTAGGGAGTTTTTTCATTGTTGTTTCCGAGCATTACTCTGTTTTGAATGTGAACTGTTATATGCACTGCATGTGTCCAAAAAAATATCTATCAATTTGGAATCCATGCTCTCATCCACTATCATATATATTTCCAAACCTCCTAAGTGTTCTTGCGAATCCATCTCTATCCATACTGTCCAAGACTCTGTTACACAACTATCCATAATTTTTACTCATATGTCACTGTACTATCATGAAGTACTACTACAACTGATTGATCTATCATATTGTACTTCTGCTAACTAAATGCACTTAATTTGTCTACTCAAACTCTGCAAGCTGCTCATAGGATGGTTTTATGGTCTGTCTCAGCTACCGCATAGACTCCCCCTGTCTATTTTTCATATTATCTAGGAGTCTCTAAGCCGGATGGATCAGAACAATTCATTCTCTGATGTGTATTCATCATCATCTTCATTGGTAGATTCATCATCTCTCTGAGCTCTGACTTCTTTCTTTCTGTCTGTGGATTCATCTTTCACTATGCCTGAAAGTACAATCTCTTGAATCTGTTCCTTATTTACCTGTCCCTCTTTTCTTTCAGTTATTTTCCAAACCTTTCTGTATTTGACATCTTTATTTTTCTCTATAGAATTTTATTCATATCGTTTTATTGTCAATCTTGCGATCTCTAGGACCTGGTCTTTGTTCACCTGTTCTTCGTGTTTTCTTATCCATACTTTCTTATATCTGATATCCGTGTTCTCTTTCATTGAAGTATCGATCATGCTTCTACAATCACTAGCTATGTGTCCATAGTTATGACATTTGTAACATTCAATGTTACATGGGTCCATATAAGCATTTCTTGCTTGAACATTTTTATAATCCTTGCAATCTGCAACCTTATGTCCAAAATTAGTACAATAAAAACAATGACCATAAGAGAAATTTGCATACCTGGGAATGAATGATCTTCTTTGTGGTGTAGTCATTCTAAATTTATTCCCTGACTGATCATGATCATGATTGAATCTTCTTTGTGGCTTGAACATGGATGGTCTTCTTGAATATGTATCTTTAATAGTTTTCTTAGATTCTGGTTGACCATGACTCCTTCCTTTGAGTACTTCTGCATAACTCTTTCTATTTTCTCCATTCTTCTTTTCTAGCAACCTAGAGTGCTTCTCTTCATTCTCTATAAATGATGTGGATGTTTATGTCTCTTCAATTTTCTTGTTGAGCTTGCCGATTTTACTTCTCAATGTGACAACTTCTTCTTCAAGTTTCTCAATCTCTTCTTCTTTATTCATTTTCTGAGACTTCATGACTTCTTCTATTCTTTTCACTTCTTCAAGCTAGATTTTTAATGTGATTATTTCTTCTTCAAGTCCTTTCTCTTCTTGACCAAACTCTGCCTCAAGCTAGTTTAGATCGTTAGTTCTTTCCTTTAGATGATCTGTCAATATCTTTTCTCTCATTTATGCTTCTTCCTTCTGTGTTGCTATGTTGGCTTCCAAATACTTCTTTTGATCTTTAAGATTTTCTTCGATCTTTCTGACTTCTTCTAGCTGAGTTCTTAAGTTCTTGATGACTTGTTGGGCTTATTAAAAAATGTGAGCACTTTCCTTTTGTTTCATCAATTCTTTCTTGAGTGACTTGTTTTCTTCTCTTTCTTTTCTTAGTTCATCTGAAGCACTGATCAATTATTCTTCATAATTGTCTTATTTTTCAATTAGTTTTTCTGTCTCATTTCGTTCATGGCATTCTATTTCAAGATGTCCACGTTTTTCACAATCAAAGCAAAACAACATACCTCTATTGATTGTGTACTCTTCATCTTCTGAATTTGTTTGACATGGTGAACATATTTCTTCTGGATCCGTACCTGCATCTTCTTTGACATTTTCTTAATCTGCAATGGGTGAATAATATATATCATGTAACTTATCTCAAAGTTATTTGGCTGATGAACATTTACCAACCTTTTCTCTTACCAGATTAGGTAATCCTTCTTAGATGAAATCCATTGCTATTTTGTTATTCTTCTTCAATTCCTTCTTGGCTGCAGTCTTTTCCATTTTTGAACTATCATATCTTGTAATGAATGATAGCCAAATATAATACCCCTGTGCGTGTAAAAATACTTTCGTCCTTCCACTCCATAGCTCATACTTTAAACCATTCTGACCATTAAACAATGGTACTCCATTCTCAGAATAATCCATGATCTCCTTGCAGTGGTTAAACTGTTTCCTGAAGGAACTTGCTCTAATACCAATTGTTAGATTATTGAGAGGGGGGGTGAATCAGTAATAGAGAAATTTAATCCTTTTTAACCATAAAATGCAAGTGTTATATAAATGTAGCATTATCATCCAATAGTTGCAGTGTAAATAAACAATGAACAAATGAGCAATCATACACATACACAGTGCACCAATGTTTTTACGTGGAAACCCAAAGTGAGAGAAAACCACGTAATGTTTTTTCTTATATGTCTTTAAGAATTACGTTCATTGGAAGCACTGACTTCCTTTGTTTTCTAGCTGCAACTGGAAGGAGGATCCAACCCCCTAGTTTCTCAGGCTACAACCCGAGGAAAGCTCTAACTCCCCAATTCTCTGGCTACAACTAGAACGAGGCTACAACCCGCTTTGTTCTTTGGCTACAACCCCCTATGTTATTCAGCTACAACCGAAAGGTGGATACAACCACCTATCCTTGCTCCGTCCAACCGCCCTGAAATATAAGTAGAATTATGGAACCACTGTCACACTATCATTGTGAGATATACTGATGTAAACCTGTACCAATCAACCTACACCAAACAAATTGTAATAACCTATACCAATAACTTGTTCCAGCATGTACCATACATCAACCTGTACCATAAACAAATGCATCAGCCATGCACCAAACCTGTACAAATAACCTATCACAATAACCTGTCCAAACAACCTATCAAAACAACATGTCTCATCAATATTATGAACCAAATAAGATCTACTCACCAAGATCAATCACCAAGACAACTCTCAACCATATGCACAATATCACCAATATGTGCATCAACCAAGCAGAACAAAAAAACTCATAATCATCACCAAGATCAATATGTTCTTCTAATAATATACCAAGACAAGTATGCTACATCATCCATAAACCATGTGTCAAAAATACTACTAACAAGTGCCTCCAACCATGTACCAAGTATGTACCAATCATGCATCAACTACTCATCAACTATGACTCATCAATATGTACCAACATCATCAACTATACACCTCATGTATGTGCCAAATCATCAACTACTGTCTCAATCATGTACCAAACATGTACCTCAACCAAAATCCCTCATCAATTTCATCATCCAATTTTGAATTGTAACTATGTAACAGACTTGGTGTATATGATTGCATACCTTCAAACCTTCCTTAACTTTAACAACAAGAGAATAACATTTTCATCAAACTTTACTTTAGTCTCACATGACTAATTTTGGATTAGTCAACAACCCTAACTTGAAATAATTATAACTATGTACCTGTAATGAATAAAGATATGAAAATAGTACACAATTTTCTTTAGTGTCTTTTATGCAATTCCTCCAGGTTTCATTACTTGGAACCTCTTAGAAAAGGAGGTATAGAAAAAATGACATACCTTGTCGAATTCTAGCTTATTCTAGAGAGCGAACTTGTAGAGCATTCCCCACACAGAATATTTTTTGTATGCATATGAAAATGGTACACAAAATACTATAGACTGTACTCTAACCAATACACTTGGTCTTATTGAATTTGGATCTGTTATGAAGAAGTTATGACGTTTTTACCCAAAACACCTATTTTATATTAGTTTCAGGACTAGACACAAACCCTACTTTCCATGTAGTGTAACTCCAAAAATACAACGACCCACAAGCTGAAATGTTTATCACAACTACTTGGATATGTTTCCTGAACAACCTCCAAATTTCGTGATTTGAATCTTTCTAAAAAAAAATTTATTGTAAAAATGGTGAGATGACCTGTAAATAACATACCTTAGAAAACATCATCAAAATAATTTATCCTCCCTTGAATTTCGGCCTTCTTTACTTCACCTTCCCTTTGAAATTTGCCTTAGATATCCATTGGTTAACTCAATCACTTATAGATATTCAATATGCTCATGTGTCATTGAAATGAGAGATCCTTGCCTCTTATTTATAGTTTTATGTAGCTTCCTTGCCTCTTATTCATACTTTTATGTAGCTTCAAGGGGTTACCTTCTAACCATCTTAAATCACTTTCCTTATTTTAGGGCTAACCCACTTCAAACCAATTGTCCATTTAGTAATTTCTCCATTAACTTTATTATTTAAATAATTTCTTTTGTATCCACTTCAACTTATAGTACACTCATCACTTCACTTTATTATTTAAATGATTTCTTCTTTGCAACCACTTTGACTACTTTGACCATTTGGGGCTTCTAGATGATTCATGAGGGTTCTTCAACTTCACATGGCCATAACTCTCTAACCGTGAGGAGTTATGTGACGTTCCACATACCACCGAAAATGACATTACATGTACTATCCATCTAGAATAGTATTATTTAAATAATTTATTCTTTGCAACCACTTTGTCTACTTTGACCTTTTGGGGCTTCTAGATGACTCATGAGGGTTCTACAACTTCACATGGCCATAACTCTCTAACCATGAGGGGTTATGTGACGTTCCACATACCAACAAAAATGGAATGACATGTACTATCCATCTAGAATAGTCTTACCTTCAAATATATCAAAACTAATACCATTATACATCAAACAAACATGGGTCTACTACCCAAACCTTTGTGCTACCAAAATTCGCCACCAAACTTTCTTCAAGGTTTGACATCAATGAAAACCAACCCAAATAATCAACATACCATGTTGAAATCAATGACAACATATGCTCAAAAAAATCTCGCTTTGTCATTGATGAAAAATCTATTGTTGAGTTGCTCCCCTTGTCAGTGTGTTCCTCTAGCCTTGACTCCCCCTTGTTGTATGCTCCTCTTTGTCACAACTCTATTTTCCTCCCCTTTTAACATCAATGAAAAAGGGATATTCCCTACTGATTGCGCACATCTTGAGAGTGACTCCCCCTGTCTGATTGTTGGATTTCCTGCTACTCAATTTTTTGCACTGCTCCCCTTGAGGCTGAACATGTCTTTTAGCAGTCTCAAAATTGTCATGAAGGTTATGCACCTTAATGAGGAGTGGAAGGACTCCCAACTTCTCTCTGAGGTACTTAAAGGATTTCCTAGGTAATGGTTTGGTAAATATATATGCGATCCACTCTTTGGAATGAACATATTCTAGTTTAACCACCTGATCTCGAACCTTCTCTCTGAGAAAATGATACTTGATGGGTATATGCTTAGTTTTAGAGTGTTGAACGTGATTTTTAGAGAGATTAATAACACTTGTATTGTCACACATGATCGAAACAAGTTGATCACAAGAAACTTGAATATCCTTGAGATTGGTCTTTATCCACAATACTTGTATACAATAGGATGTTGTAGTTATATACTCTGCTTCAGTTGTACAAATGGTAATGGAAGTTGGTTTCTTTTTGAGCCAGGATATTAAACATTTTCAAAGGAAGAATGCACCTCCACTAGTGATTTTTCTATCATCAATACTTCCTACCCAATCCGCATCTGTATAATCTTTGGGAACGAGGTCTTTGTTTTTTGGATACCACAATCCATAATCAATAGTGCCTTGTAAGTACCTGAATATTCTTTTGACTGCAAGAACACGAGCTTCCTTGGGAATGGACTGAAACTTGCCTACCAAACCAACATCTTGCATGATGTCAGTCCTTGAAGTTGTGAGATAAAGTAAATTCCTATCACGGACCTACACATGGTTTGATCTATTTATGGAGCATCGTCCTCTTTGTTGAGTTTGCAACTGGTAGTCATGGGATTGATTAATGGTGCACATTTTTCCATATCAAACTTCTTCAACAATTCCTTGAGATATTTTCCTTGGGAAATCAAAATTTATTTTCCCGATTGATGAATTTGTAATCCAAGAAAGAAGGAGAGTTCTCCTAACATGGACATCTCAAACTCTTGTTGCATTGCAACTTAAATTGTTTTACTCATTAGTTCAATTCTACTATCAAAACTTATATCATCAACATATACTACAATAATTAATTGTTCCCTTCAGCCTTGATGCATATGTTTCTATCAGTTGTTCCCTTTTTAAAACCTTGCTGGTGTAGATACATGTCGAGTCTATAATACTGAGCTCTTGGAGCCTATTTTATCCCATACAGGGCTTTCTTTAAATGAAAAACATAATCTTTTTTGTCAGTTAGAAAAAAACCTTCTAGTTTCTCCACATAAACTTCTTCCTCAAGGCCACCATTCAAAAATGATGATTTGACATCCATATGGTAGAATTTGATTTTTCTATAGCATGCAAAAGCCAAAAACATCCTGATAGCTTCAATTCTTGCAACAGGGAAAACCAATTCTTCAAATTACACTCCTTTGACCTAAGCATACCCTTTGCATACCAATCTGGCATGTTTTTTGGCTATATGTCCATCTTCATTTAACTTGTTTGTGTATACCCATTTAGTGCCAATTACATTCTTGTCATCTAGTCTCGGGACAAGATCCCATGCCTTGTTTTTCTCTATTTGGTCTAGTTCTTCATTCATGTCTTTGATCCAATGGTCATCCTGACTTGCTTGTGAAAATTTTTGGGGTTCACTCATGGATAACAATGCAAAATGTGCAGAGCTAGATGTATTTACAAGTTTTATCCTGGTTTGTACACTTGCTTCCTTTTTCCAAGAATCTGACTATCTGAATGATGTTTTTGAACATACCTTGATGGGGTATTTGGTTGTGATGTCTCCATTCTCTCTTCTTCCTAGGAATCCTCTTGTTTCTGATATTCGTGCTGCAAGATACCAGATATATAAAATATGTAGAACATAAATGAAATGCTAGAAATGACAGAATAACAATAAAATATCCAGCATAATCTTCACAATACACAGAAATGATATACGAAATAGCAACAAAAATAGCACTTTGAATCAAATAGCAATGTTCACAGGCCTCTTCGAGGGGGCAACCTCTAGTCGAGTAGCGCTCTGTTACAAATAATATCCAAGCTAGGGTTTTTCATACCCTCAACCCTTATTTATACTAAATATGTCTATTAAGAGAAGCATCTAGAGGAAGATCCTTCTAGAAGAGGAAGCTTCTATTAGGTCTTCTTACATCCGCCTTATTCTATTTTATTGAAAGGTCTTATTAATATTGACCTTTATTACATCCGAATACATTGATCTACCTATGTGCGGGTTA
>JASDQU010307597.1:66813-84682 GCA_032191745.1 Picea mariana
AAAAAAATACCCACAATTTCTGCCAAGGAAAGTGCTCTGATACCACTTGCAAGATACCAGATATATAAAATATGCAGAACAGAAATGAAATGCTAGAAATGACAGAATAACAGTAAAATATCCAGCATAATCTTCACAATACACATAAATGATATACGAAATAGCAACATAAATAACACTTTGAATCAGATAGCAATGCTCACAGGCCTCTTCGAGGGGGCAACCTCCAGTCGAGCAGCGCTCTATTACAATAATATCCAAGCTAGGGTTTTTCATACCCTCGACCCTTATTTATACTAAATATGTCTATTAAGAGAAGAATCTAGAGGAAGATCCTTCTAGAAGCGGAAACTTCTATTAGGTCTTCTTACATCCGCCTTATTCTATTTTATTGAAAGGTCTTATTAATATTGACCTTTATTACATCCGAATACATTGATCTACTTATGTGCGGGTTAGGACCTTAACACGCTCATTCCATCTCCTTGTGGTTCATCATAGGAATTATCATGGTGTCGATGTCTCTCTGGATGAGGTGGCCACTCATCTACCTTTACATATATACTTTCAACTATTTTGTGGAGTATTTTGTTGTAACACTTGTATCCTTTACTTATGGAGGAGTATCCTAACAAGATACCTTCATCATCTCTAGAATCAAACTTACCTAAGTTGTTTTCATTTCTTTTAATGAAGCATTTGCTTCCAAAAACTTTGAAGTGTTTTATTGATGTTGGTCTGCCATGCCATAACTCATAAGAGGTTTGATCACTGTTTACTCTTATGTGCACTTTATTGAGAATGTTAAAAACAGTTTGAACAACTTTTCCCCAAAAGGTTTTGGGTACTTATGATTCATCAAGCATGGACCTGACCATTTCTTGAACTATTCTGTTCATCCTCTCTACTACTCCATTCTACTGATGGGTTCTGACAATAGAAAATATTCTCTTGATCCCATGCTTTTCACAATAGTTGTTGAATTCTCCTCCTTTTTCTGATCTTAGGCACTTTATTTTTAAATCCATTTCATTTTCTACCTGTTCTTTGAATACTTTGAATTTTTCAAAAGACTCAAATTTATGCTTCAACAATCCAACCCAAGTCATTCTGGTATAGTCATCAATCAAAAAAACGAAATATCTTTCACCTCGAGGTGATTGAGTACTAGTGGGGCCACAAAGATTTGTATGAATCAGTTCAAGAGGTTGAGTGGTGGAGTGTTGTCTTGCCTTGAATTGAACTCTTGATTGCTTTCCAAATTGACATGACTTATAAACAATATTCTCATGTTTGGAAATTTTAGTCATATCTCTCACATCATCTTTTCTTCCTAGATTAACAATCTAATTAAAACTAAGATGGCCTAGTCTTTTGTGCCATAGACAACTCTCATCAATTTTACCAATGCAACATTTTTCTTTTCCTTCTTCTAGAACATACACATTTCTTGAAGTTATGACTGCCTTGACAACAAAGTATTTCCTGTATTCTCATGCATTACCTTACAACCTTTTAAATTAAAGAGAACATTGTGTCCTTGGTCACACATTTGACTTACACTCAACAAGTTATGTTTTAGACCATATTCATACAACACATTTTGTGCTTTCTTCTTTCCCTTCTTATCTTCATCTAGTACAACCTTTCCTTTTCCTCTAATTCTAGCTGGAGCATTGTTTCCAAAAGTAACATTACTACCTTTTTCTTCACTTAGGAATTAAAAATTACTCTTTTCTCCTGTCATGTGCTTGGAGCAACCACTATCAATATACCATTGATTTTCTTGATTTTTTGCATATAGAGCCGGCCCATAATTTTCTTTGTTTTTATTTTTCTTCCTCCAAACCTTGGTAAAATCTTCTTGTATGTCTTGCATATAGATAGGTAGCATATTGCTTCTTCATTCACTTCACTTGTGTCCAAAATTATTGCATATGTGGCATTTGAGGTCATTTAGTAGAGGAGAGAAGACATTTTGATACATAGTCATTCGAGGTTTATTGAATATTATTCCTAAATTTCTTTTATAAGTCCTACAAATCACAACGTTATGTCCAAAGTTTCCACAAGATAGACAATATCCATAAATTTTTTTTGGATTCCTTGGAATGAAAAAATTACTTGTAGGTATCGTTATTTGTTTTCCAGCTTGATAATATTCAGTTAGATGTTTCTTCCTTGCTTCATATTTGTTTGCATACTTGGATTGATCCAATTATGACTGGTTCTTCTTATCATCTTTTGATTTGTTGGGATGATTGTTGTTTCCCTTGAGAGCATTTGCATAACTTGTAGGCTCCTCGCTAGTTGACATGTTGATGCTTGATTCCCCTTTAAAATTTTTCAAACTTTCCTTATATCCTAACCCCGTCTTATCATCTGGTGATCTCTGATTGTTGAGAATTTTATCTAGAGTTTCAAATCATTTTATGAATTTTATTTGAATCTTGGAATTTTCTAGATCTTTTCTCAAGGACACTATTTCTTCTTCTAGTTTGTCACAAATGTTCTTTTATTTTATTTGATTTATCAATACTTCTTCTCTTCTTTTTGCCTCTTCTAGATGAATTTTTAATATGACTATATCTTCACTGATCTTATTGTCATTTTCTTTATAAAACTATAAATGTTCTTTTCTTAGTTTATTCTTTTTCTTGAGTCAGGATATTTCCTCCAGAGAACTGATGAGTTCTCCTTCCATGTCTACTACAACTTCACACTCTTCTGTGTATGTTTTTTCTTGGTTATATTTAAGTTGCTCCAATCCCATGATAATCTTTTCATCTTGAATTGTATCTAGCTCTTATTCTTCTTCTTCAGTGTCTGAAGAGATACTTCTATCCTCTTTTGGATAAAAAATGTTCCTTTTGAAAGACTTTTTGCTTTTAAAATCCATAAGTTTATCCTTTCATTTTATTTATTTTTTCATTGGTGTTGTTTTGTTTGAAATGACATTTAGATGCAAAATGACCAAATTTACTACAATGGAAACACTTGAATGGTAACATACCTTTATATTTTATAAAGCCCCTCTTCAGTTTCCTTACAAAGTTATCTTCTTATTCATATGAGAAATGTTCCGATGAATCATGATATTGATATGTTGATGATTTGTTTGATGCCTTAAAGACTCTGTCCTTTAGATCTAGTTGTTCTTTCCTAGTTCTCATCTCACAAGTAGTTAGAATCCCATGGAGCCTTTCCATAGTCACTTTATCTAGTTCATGCATTTCTTCTATAACAAAAACTTTTGCATCAAGTCTTGAGGGAAGAGATCTTAGTACCTTCTAAACTATTATAGCTTCTTCAATCTTCTCACCTAGCCCTTTCATAGTGTTTACAATCTCATCTATTATGAGAAAGAAAATTGTGACATTTTCATCTTCACTCATTCTTAGGATTTCAAATTGCATTCCGTAGGCTTGAAGTTTCGCCATCTTTACTTTATCGTCTCCTTCATAATTGTTTACTAGTTTGTCCCATATTTCCTTGCAGATTCCAATTGCATTACTTTGAAAAATTCTTTTTCTACAAGTCCTCCTTGTATGGAATTCATAACTCTTGCATTACTATAGTAGTTTTTCTTACCAGCTTCATTAGTTGGAAGAGTAGTTGGAATTTTATAACCGTCTACCACAATCTGCCAAATTTCCATACCAAGAGACATTAAGTAGGTTTTCATTCTGATTTTTCAAAATGAAAAAATTGTTCCAATGAACATAGGAGGTCTGGTTGAAGAAGAAAACAATCTTGACTTGAAATACTTTCTATGTGATCTTCCTTCCAGCTGTTAGGTTTTTATTGAAGGTACATGTGCTCTGATACCAATTGTTATAAATTACAACAATACTTGGGGAGGTGAATCAATATTGTATCATATTTCTATATTTTGTTTCCTTTTCAAAGAATTAAAGTTGTTTAGGCATCCTTACTTAATCAATATTACATGGAGAGAAAAAAACAGAACACCGAAAACACATTACACCAGAAATTTTGCGTGGAAACCCAATGCGGGAGAAAACCACATAACATCTTTCTTTATGTTCTTTTGCAAGCTCCAACTTACAATTTACAATTTTTCATCTTGACAGACACTCACCTGTCACAAATGAGGACACCAATCCTCTTAGGCATCAACCTATCACAGATAACGAGGACACAAATCCTCTCAGGAACCAACTTGATGCAAATGAGGAAACTAATCCTCTCAGGAACCAACCTGTCGCAAATAGTGAGGACACAAATCCTCTCAGGAACCAACCTGACGAAAATAAGGACACTAATCTTCTCAGGCACCATCCTATCGTAGATAATGAGGATACCAATCCTATGTGAGATTCAACTCACCCTAACACCACCCTACCACCTTGAATTATGTCTAAAAATGTTCTTACAGAACTTGACCCTTCTCTACAAAAATTAATCTGAAAGTTTCATTGAACAATTACAAGTCCTTTTTCTTCTCTTTTCATCCACACTTAAATCGATAAGAGAGTGCCCTTATTTATAGTGTTTTTTCTTGAGTTCCCCTTCCTGTATGTGAATGCATAACCGTTACATTCTGGACAAATTTTGACCAGATCAAACTTATTTCAGTTACACTTATGTCTAAATTAAGTATGTGGATGCATGACAGTTACATTGTAGACATATCTTGACCAAATCAAAGTCCAATTAGTTATATGTGGAAAAAATTATGTTTCAGACATTTTGACTAACTCAAACAGACCAAATCTTTCTTGTTTTACCAAATCATTCATCGTCGTAGTAATTCACATTCTGTTTTACAAAGCATATAATCCACGAATAAACGTGTCTCGTCGTAGTCTACTCTACCACTCATATCTTTTCTCAAGGCACCCTATGATCTTTGCACATCTTTCGTTGTACTGCAACAAAAACATCCACTGATTTACTCCACAATCACGGACAAAGGAATTTGCCGCAATCTACTTTACTTCGTAATTGCATCGTAGGTCATCCTTTTGTTTTGTGTGCACTCCTGGAAGACTCAATCACTTCTTTGTGTGCAGTCCTGGCAGGCTCAATCACTTCCGTGATTTATTTTGCGCCATTGATCCCTTCGTCCTTCATCCCTTTTGCATACTTCTCTTTTCAACCTTTCACAATTTATTCTAGGAGTTCCATTTCATGTGGGTCTATGATAGTATAGTAGAGAGAATCCTTTTGTGCACTTCCTCTTCATGTGTGGAAAGAATCCTATCCTGCACTTCCTCTGCATGTGTAGAAAAGATCCTACGACGCACTTCCTCTACATGTGCGACAAATTTCTTCCATACTATCTGTGCACCATGTTGACATCAATGACAACATATGCTTAACAATCTTGATGTATCTGGTCCAAAACTTAATCTCTTAAAATAAGAAATAAATGAATTGTGTTCTTCATAGAAATAATACATAGCCTTTTTCTTCCATAAGGTAGGGTACCCAATCTGAACAGGATCAATTTTACAATTGAATTGTTTGGCTAAATGCAGTCCTTTGAAAACATGATAGTAAGTAATGACAAATATTAGGTATGAGGACATGTAAAATTTCTTATTCTTCTTGAAGTTTGATAATTGAAAAGCTAATTCATTAGAGATTATCTTTACCCAATAAAAAAATGTTTTTTCATGGATAGAAAAATATAGGATATACATATCTAGACGAAGAATGGTAGTTATAGATTATTTTCCAGCTATCCTAGCGGATAACCATGCCCTTTATCAATAAAGTTTTTACAACAAATTAACCTAGATGTTTCATATGTCTTGTGGAACCATTGTCAGGTCTTCAAGATACTCTTACAGAAGCTCCAATCCACCATTTCTTGCTCTCAAAAAATATTTTTCTTCATCCCCTTTAAAATTCATTATTGGCTCTAGAAGCCTTAGCATTCTTTTGAAGACCAAAGGAGCTAAAGAAATAGGGAAGTGTTCCTGAAGCTGAATTATTCTTTAGTTCTTATCGAACTTGTCTACACACCATGAAATCAATTCTTTAAAATCAAACACTTTTGGAACACAACATGCTTGAGAAATCCTTAATGTTCAAAAATTTGGTTCACATTCCTCTTTGGAGGCAGTGATGACGAATAATGCCAGTATGATCTTGATCATCGAAATCTCTAATCTTCCTGTCCAAATTTGTTGATGGTGTCTCCAAAAAAGTATTCTTTTCTTATGGTTTTCATACTTTATGAAGTTGGTGAATTAGTGTTCAACTTTTTTCAATACATTATTACCAAAGTAATACATTTTTTATCATAAAATACTTTGGGACTCTTAGTTCAATGGGTCGTTAATACGAATTAAATTTAAAATAATGGAGGACTGTCTCGAGAAGATCACAATTAATAATGACCTTTTGATACTTAAACCATTTGTTATCTCCGTGAGATTTGCATTTAATGTTCATTGGAAAATGTGACAAGACAAGACATATGTTACTGAGGGGAAATGAATGATGGGGGAAGAAGAATCGAGAGAGTGTACTCAATATATGAAATCATCATATATCTATGAACCCACAGTGTGATTTTGAAAAAGCGATTAAGTATGAGAATGGATCAGATCAATCAGGATCAAAGGTATTTGGAGCGATAATAATATCATCATAGACATGCGGACCCATGGTGAAAACTCAAGAATTTGACTAAGTATGAAAAGTGAATTGGGTTGGTGGAGTTGGGGATAGAAAATGTATTGAAGAATCATGATTTTACCAAAGACCATGGTGAATATTGAAAATAGACTAAGTGTTAAGATATCGTAGAGGTAATGAAGTATGAGAAATAGACTAAGTATGAAAAATTAGTCAAACGAAGAGGTCCCGGTGATAGTAAAGTTAATCAAGTGAATGGCTTAGACCCGTGGTGGAATGTTTAAGAAATAAACAAAGTATGGGTGCAAAACTATTGTGACGGAACACAAAATGCATTTTGGAGGAGGTGAAAATTTGCAACAAGAATGAAATTGACTCATGAACCCATGACAAAGTGAAAAATTCTAAGTAAGGAAAAGGATATACAAGAGAGAGTTTACAAATGACTTTGTACATTTGAGGATCAAGAACTCTAGCTCGAGATACCCAGTAACAATCACCTTTGATGGCGGATTCCAGTGAAACCTTTTTCATGAAGGTAACTATAGTTTTTAATGATAATGGAATAATTTTATGAGAGAATCTCACATATGTAAGCATGGTATGTCTGTTTGATATTTTATTTCTGATGATATCTATATCAAAAATCCTTTTGTTTTGTTGATCTTCAATGGTTTTTAATGATTCTATCCCTGGATGGCTATGACTAGATTTTAGTAGAAGGGTTTTATGTTTTGGACTCCCCTTAACAAGTATAAATGTCACACTCAACTACTGATCTCTTTATTTATTAGGGTAAATTCCAATAGTATTTATGGGTGTATTTATATCTCCTTAATATTGACTATTTGATCCACTCCTGAACGAAACTACATTCATCTCAGTTTCCTTTAGTTTTTCTCTTTCTTGATTCCTAGTTATGTTCTTGAACCTTGCAACAAAATATTTCCACATAGTGCTACTTCTATACCCCATCTCCTTTTTTTTAATGGAATTTCTAATATTTTTTTTTTTCTTGATTTCTTGGAAGCGATATTTCACATTGTATCGGAAATTTTAAATTTCAAATGGCCAAGGGCTAGTTATGTTCAAGGACCAATTCTTCAGAGAAACTATGGAATTTTATGTGGACAAGTTGGTTTATAATGGCTCTGATAAGAGTGTGGCGAAAGGCCACCAGTCCAGTTCAGACTACACATGTCCAAAATATTTGGAACAATACAAAGAAATCCTTGTGGATAATTGTGGTGAACCAATCTAGTTCATACATAAAATACCCATTATATATATATATTGAATGTATGAGTAAAATATGAGATGATTACAAATGAGAAATGAGGGTTGTATATATACCCACGCAAGGGTGCCCTTTCATAAGAGCAATGAACTTTTATCAAGGAGGTGTCTCTTCATAACATATTTAGTTATTGAGTATTAATTATTATTATTTAATTATTATCTATTTATACCTCTTTATATGTATATTTTTGTTCATAACATTGCCTTCCTCTTTTGAAATGATTTTTCCTTAAAGCATATTGATGGAAGGGTTGGACATATTTTTCTTTGGCTTGTAATATATTTGCATCATTCTCTAGTCTTGGAGTTGTCGTAGTTGATGATACGAGATGATAAGAAATTTTGAGTGCTGAGAAAAATTTTCGAATCATAAAAAGATCTAACCATCCTAATTCAATCTTTTACGGAATGTTGCATTTCCACGATAAACTGTTATATTAAGCCTTAATTGTGTTGGTATCAATATTTTTTGGATGATAAGCTAGTCATTCCCGACTTAAGTGATATTGATACTTTGACTGTTTAAGATATCTGCTTTTATGATTTGGATGTAGTTAAAAATTTCTTATGACATGATTTCCCCTTATCATGCTTGTGGTGTTTTTTTGGGTTAATTTTGGTATATGATTTTCTTCATGCATTGATGTTGCTTGGTTGGTCGCTAGATCTTAATTTGGAATTTTCGAATATGTTTTTATTTCAACTGGATTGACGTCTTCTTCAACTGTGATGTGGATTGGATCTGTATTTGCCACTTTTTCCACAACTTGGATTTTTACTCTTGAGGACTTTGATGTTTCCTTTTGTATTTTTTCTAACTTGTTTTCTAACAACCTCTTATCATTCTTCACCTTCTTAATTTGCATTAGTAGGTTTTGATTATGTTTTTTTTGAAGCAAATTTTCTTCATTTTTTTATTTGTCAATATCTTTAATGTCTGGATTTTCAAGTTTCTCTTCTTTTAACTTTTTGATTTGTTCTAGTAAATCTTGCTTAAGGTTTTTCAAACGAGAATTTTGTTCTTTTTTTTTTCGATAGGTTCTTCTCGAGATCTCGATTCTCTTGTTCCAACTTTCGACCGCATTGTTTTCTATCCTTTGACTTCTTGATCTATGTAATTAGTTTTTGACCATGGTATTTTAAGCGAGAAATTTCGTCATTTTTATCTTTGATAACTTCGTCAAATTAGTTTTGCATCCTTGATATTGACTTTTGATTTTATTGAAGTATTGCTCTGATGCAGTGTCTTGTAATGTTATCTTTTTCTTCTTATATGAGAATGTCAAAAAAAAATTCTTCGTGTTTAAAATGAATGTCCGTAGTGTTTCTATATAGGGTGCACCCAAAATTATGTTACCACCATCATTCCATAAGGATTTAACAATGAATTATGATACACGAGTATATTCTACAATCTTCAGTTGTACATTGCTTATGCTATATTTTTTTCGTTCCACGAATCAATTTCTTCAATTATATTTGACTTAGGAATCAATAATTGGTTAGCACATTCGGTATTAACCTAAACACCATCATGAGTAGGATCAATAGAAATAGTGACATCCTTCCATGCAAGTGTCCCTTTGATTCTGAGCAACACTGACAAATATTTTGTTGTAGTTTTAGGAAATCTTCTCTTTTCATTACTAGGCTCTATTTTGCTTTCATCCATATTTTATGATAGATATTTCCTGATTAAGAAGAGTTTATATACCCATTTGATAATTAAACAATAAATTTTGTCAATAAATAAATGAATAAATGATACTCTTCTTTGAAAAATACTTTATTTATAACCCTTGTAATTCCTGTAACTTTGTACTCCTGTAATGAAATATTTGGACCTTAATTTATAATACTTGGAATATTAAAATATTAAACTAAGAGATTATTTTTAAAGGCCTCGAGTATAATGAAATATTTGAACCTTAATTTATAATACTTGGAATATTAAAATATTATACAAAGAGATTATTTTTGAAGGCCTCTTTTGAGATTTGATTTTGGACCTCCTCGAGTATAATGAAATATTTGAACCTTAATTTATAATACTTGGAATATTAAAATATTATACAAAGAGATTATTTTTGAAGGCCTCTTTTGAGATTTGATTTTGGACCTTAGTATCTTTTTTATGGCATTCTTATTAAAATAAACCCTTTGAAAGTTATTATAATATTTGACACCTTGTATTGTTATTTTTATTTTTTATAAGCTAATTATTTGAATAAATTATATTGGAAAAATTTCTGCTATTTAGGAAAGAGGTAATCTAAATGTTTTATTTTTTGAGAGTTTTTTGGCGACTTTTTTCGTTTGATTTTGTCCCAAATCCGGTGAGAAATGGTTGGATCTGCAGATTTGAATGTCTAAATTTGTATAATCCAAGTGTCTCAGGGGTTTTTCAGCAAGCTGAATTCATTTATGCATTCAAAAATGCAATTTAAACAACAAAAAATAAAGATTTTGTCTAAATTTATATTGCAGAATTCCAACAAAAAAAAAACCAAAAGATAAAACGTTTAGCCAACACCCTTAAAAAACCAGCCAAACAACATAATATTTGCTTCATCAGGCGAGAAGCCCAGGATATACCAGAAAAAATAGGTGCTATAATATTTACATCATAAATTAAAAAGCCCGGGATATACCAGAAGAAATAGGTGCTATAATATTTACATCATAAATAAAAAAATGGTATCTCCCTGTCATCTATCTGGTGATAAAACATTAGTAACCAGTAGCAATGAAGGCTGTCAAATTGAGAAAAAAGCATAACCAATTACTTGGGGGAAGACGGGTCATCATTATGAGGAACCTGGGAGGGTTCCTGGTCTAATTCGTTGAAGGTGATGCCCATTTTGGTTTCCATTATCCTGAGCTTCTTGTGCTGCTATTGATTTTGCAGTTGGAAGAATTCCAATTGTTGAGCCATGTCATTTTGGGCAGCAACAGTGAGAGCCTTGACTAACAGTGTCTTCATCTTCCAGTATAGGTCCACTGTTCGAAGGTATTTTTCGTCCCTCATCCTCTAGGTGCCAGAATTTGGAATCCATGGCATGATTTATGCGTCCACTTCTGCATCAAGGACAGTATTCTTCTTCCAGGTCTTCCATCAACTTCTGCTCATTAGGAGAAGTATGGTTGTGATAATAAGCGGTGCTCGACGCCGCTTCCTGTTGCGCCCTGAAAGGAGGTGCTTCAAGTGCTGCATCACACGATGGTATCTTTCTTCAACCCTTGACATTGTACTTCAACAATAGTGAATAATTCAGATGGCAGCGTATGTTTTCCCTGATGACTATTCAATGATACTATAAGCAGTGGATGACCCGTGCCTTTTATTTAAAGGAAGCTCAACAACATTCCTTCTGTTGTTGGTAGACTGTGTTTCCACTCAATTTTTTCTCTTTTTCTTTGTTTTTATGTTCCTTGGATTCAATGTGGAAAGAGAATCTACAGGAAATAATGGTTCAGTGACAATTTCCCACAGTGGAATTTAGAACTTATTTAGAACTTGATTGATGTCACTAGTGGCTAGTTTGTTTGATTGGGTTATGGTTGTGGCATCATTTTTGCGGTTGAGATTTTCCTTGCAACATAGCAATTCTTATTTCATGAAATTCATGGACTTTTAATACCAAATGTGACTTGATAAGATAAATAGCAGACTTTTTTCTTTTATTTTCAAAAGAATTTTGGACATTAAAATTGCAATGGAATCACTTTTTTTTTTTCTAACAGAAAATGGTCAAAAGCCAGTTGTGACCATTCAACCAGAAGAGAAACTCCAAAATTTTATTTTAGTGGATAAGAGATTTGGATGGCCAAAGGTCAGGATTAGAAAAGAGGTCCTCATACCAATGTGGTGAACCAATCGAGTTCATACATGAAATACCCATGATACTTGGAATGTGAAGAAATCCATATATATATATATATATATATATATATATATATATGAGTAAAATATGAGATGGTTATAAATGAGAAATGAGTGGTGTATTAATACCCACGCAGGGGTTCCCTTTTGTGAAGATACACGACCCTTCATTATGAGGTGTCTCTTCATATATATATATATATATAATACCAATTTTTTTCAATCTTATGCAAAGGGTAGGAATCTCTCAAATACTATTTGGAGCCTAAATGATCCTTCGGGAAGATTTGTCTCCTCTTTTGATGAACTAGCCCAACTAGGAATGAGTCACTTCCATAATTTTTTTAGGGAGGATGACAGAGTCCGCATTGCATATATTGTTAGGATGACCTCATTTTTTCCAGGATTTGAAAATGAAGTGGTCACGAAAGAGGAGCTAAAGGAGGTCCTTCACAACTTCCAGAAGGAAAAAATCTCAGGTCCGAATGGATGGACTATTGAATTCTTTTTGGGTTTCTAGAGCTTATTAGGGTGGATATTTTGAAAGTAGTAGAAGAATCCTACACATAAGGCCACATGCATGCTCCCCTCAATGCAACTTTTATAGCTTTAATACCCAATTTGGATGATCCCAAATCATTAGAATATTTCAAACCAATATCTCTGTGTAACTGCATTTATAAGGTGGTATCCGAAGTAATTGCACGAAGAATTAAGTTAATTCTCTCAGATAAAATCTCTAGAAAAAAATTTGGTTTCTTGGAAGGAAGACAAATTAATGAAGCTATTGGGGTTGCACATGAAGCTCTACATAGTATTAAAACAAGGAAAGTCAAAGGAGCAGTGCTAAAAATTGACCTTTCAAAGGCATATGATAGAGTCAACTAGTTATATATCAGGATTTTACTCCCTCACCTTGGTTTTGAGGTGCCTTTCATCATCTGGGTGATGAGTTGTATTTCAACCATATCTTTTGTATTCCTTATTAATGGGGCAACACCAAGTTTCTTTAACTCTGAGCATGGCCTCAGAAAAGGATTTCGTCTTTCTCCGCTTCTATTGCTTCTAGTAGCGTAAGGGATCAGTAGAGAAATTAAAAATGCAAACATCCAAGAGGATTTTCAGGGAATAGCTATTACACCTACTCTTAGACTATCACATCTCCTGTTTTTGGATGAGGTGTTGATTTTTTGCAATGGGATTAGGGGGATGCAGATAAATTGGAATCAATCCTGGAGCTATTTGGAAGGGCAACGAGAATGAAAATAAATGAGAGCAAATCCACACTTTCAATACACAATATGGAAGATGATGAAATTCAACATTACCAATATTTCTTTCCCTATGAGTTGTGCGAGATTGATATAGGTCTAAAATATTTGAGATTCCAATTAAAACCAAATTGCTACATGAAGGAGGATCGGTACTGGCTACTAGCCAAACTGGACAAGAGGCTAAAATCATGGAGTTTCAGATAAGTCTCTCGAGTAGGTACTCTGGTCTTGGTAAAATCAATGTTAGAAGCAATTCTAGTATAGTGGATGTCTCTGGCATGGATTCCCAAAGGAATATTGAAGAATATTAGGAGGGTATGCTTCAAATTTCTATGGGATGGAAATCAGGAGAAACATGTTTTGCCTTGGGTTAAATGGGATTTACTGGTAGCCCCAAAAATTCTTGGAGGTTGGGGACTAATTTTTTTTTTCATGTTTTCCAAATCTTTGGCGGCTAAATTGGGTTGGAGACTAAACACTACAAAAAGCTTGTGGACTAAGGTGATTACTCATAAATATATACACCCTTTGTCATTGAAGGAATGGATCATAAACCCAGTGAAAGAAAGCACAAATTTCTCAATTATTTGGAAGGATGCCATTAAATCCTTCCCAGTAATTGGATAAGGATTGGCTTGGAAAATTGGGAATGGCACTAAGGAACGCATAAGAATTGATCCATGGCTAGTAAGTGGTCACAACCATCTTCTTCCTAATACACTGATTCAACAACTAAACACCCAAGGTCTCCACTTCATCAATCAAATTTCATATCTGGTTCGTACTACCATTTGAAGTAAAGAATGGAAGGGACCAGAGCTCCTTGGATTGGAAAGCGACCTATACATATCTCAGGAGACTTTCATTAGTTCCCTCAAA
The DNA here is from genome assembly GCA_032191745.1 of Picea mariana. Classification (NCBI taxonomy): domain Eukaryota; kingdom Viridiplantae; phylum Streptophyta; class Pinopsida; order Pinales; family Pinaceae; genus Picea; species Picea mariana. The sequence goes on from JASDQU010307597.1 coordinate 80,761, forward strand.
AGAGCCCACATACGAATAACATAAAGGGAAGATGAAATGGTATTGAAACATGCTCCACGTGGTGTTTATACCCTGAAACTTGGTTATACTCAACTCAATATTTCTTTGCTTCAAAGGGAACTAGTTTGGTGGTGGCGAAGTCTGTGGAAAGTGAATTTCCCACTAAAATCCCACATTTTCATGTGGTTTCTAATTGCAATTGGGGTTCTCACTTGGGACAGAATGAAGTAAAGGAACGTAAAAGGCCCAGGCTAGTGCTCATTATGCAAAGCAAGGGAGGAATCACTAACTCATCTCTTCTTTCACTGCCCCTTTGTCAAACAGATTTGGCAAGAATTCTCCATGGTTGTGGGTCAAAATTGTATATGGTAGGGACATTCTATTGAAATCGCTTGGCATGGATGGCTTGCCAAGCCCTCCTATTGCAACATCAAGGCACTATCGCTAATTGTAAACTAGGGAGTCTATCTAGCCCGAAACGATACCATCTTTCAAGACAAGCTCTCTCTCCCAAATATTATTGCAATTCAGGGCCTATGTATTCTATCCCATTTCCCACAAGAAAAAGGTGTAAGCAATGTCTGTGTTGCACAGGAGGAACAAGTGGATCATTCCAGGCCATGGGCCTTTTTCGATGGACCCTCTCAAAACAACCTGTGGGGCGGGGGGGGGGGGGGNAACAATTTTTCTCTCTAAAGTCACATATTTAAAATTAAAATGGGACTGGGGACGAGCACAAACAATTTCACTGAATTGATGGCCTTAAAACTATTATTGATCTTTGTGGGGGAAAAGGGAAAAAACTAAATTCAGTTTTTGGGGGACTCAATGTTTGTCATAAATTGGACACAGGAATTACAAAAATGTCATAATATCACTCTTCTTCCCTTATTTGATGAAGTTATCATAATTTTGGACACATTTGATTATTTCTCTCTTCGACATGTCTACAAGGAACGTAACTCCACACAAAATGCACTCTCTAAAGAGGGCCTACAACTGGATTATGACACATAGATGATTTCAGAAGAAAAGGATGATAGTCATTTTGATTTCTATCACAGGAATTTCATTGATCCTCCGACCCCCTCAGGCACCTCTTTTTAGATTTTGACTCTCTCTCCCATGGTTATCAGTTCTACAGTCTGTACTTTTTCTGCTTTTGTGAATAATTTTGATTTCACTTAGTGGTAGGGATGATTTTAGGGGCTAAATTTCCATGGTTTTTCCAAAACCGAGATTCGCTATTTTAAAAATGATTCGCCTAAATTCTATAGGATAAAATTATTTTACATTAAAAATCACCAAAATTTTATAAAAACTATATTAAATCCTTAGAAATTTGAATATTTTGAAAAACATATCGCCAATCATTTATAGTTGGCATATGAAGGATTAGTAAGATTCACCAAGGTTTCTACATTTTAAAATAAATTTCCATCCTTAAAATCATCCCTACTTAGTGGTTTTTGGCTTCACAACTCGATATTCTTAGACACACAGGAAAGGCCTTGTAATTTTTGTAAAAATCAGATGTTGAACTCTTTTGGATGGTTCCCTAGTGGTCCACTATTTCATAGCTATATTTTTTGGCTTCTAGTGAAGGACATCTTTTGCAAGGAATTTGTGTCATATTGCTTATATGCTTGGTTTGTTGTATTACAACCATCCTACCCAGATGTTCATTTTGGGGCAAAATACATGGTTACATGTATTTCTATAGAATGTAAATTTCATTTCAATATTGAAATAAAATTTACGCTTTTTTCATTGGGTATATATATATATATATATATATATATATATAATTATTATTATTATTATTATTATTATTATTATTACACACTGCACGTCCATTGGATGTAGCTTGGGTGGTTGGGAGGAATGGTTGTTAACCTCCCCACACAGGTTAAATTCTTGTAAGTGCCATGTGGTGCCCTTAAATGGGTCTATATGATTCTCTTGTTGTTGAGCCCCCAATATTCTGAAAATGCTCGGCCTCCCCATGTTCTCTCACGGATTTTGGGAGGGTTTTCCATGGACGTAGCAAGTACAGGTCTTCGATGCCGTGAACCACATGTAAAAATTCTTACACATTGCACAAGCTCCATTATTGGAAAATGAGGATATCATGAAGAGGGAAATTTAATATTTTTTGGATAAGGGTGACATTTTACCTCACTCACTACCTTGTGGATCCACAATTATTCTAGATCCAAAGATTGATGGCACATGGAGAATGTGTGTGGACTATGGGTACTTGAACAAAATTACCATCAATAAATAATAATCATTGTTGTGTGTTGATTTGTTAAATCATCTTTAGGGAGATAGATATTTTAGTAAAATTGACTTCAATTTTGGTCAATATCATTAGATCAAAATTAAGCACCCAAAAAACACATTGAATACAACCTTCAAGAAGCAACATAAATTGTTGGAATGACTGGAGATTTTTTTCAATATTGTTAATGTCCTCATGATGTTCATGATGATGATGAATGAAGTGTTACTATTGTATCTTTTCTCCTTTGTGATTGTGTACCTATATGACATACTAGGTTTGTAAAACCTAGAAGGACTATGTGAAGCATGGACCAAGTATTCCTAACATTCACTACTACAATACACTACATAATGTCACTTGATACTATACTATTTTTTATTTTAAATTTTTTCACAATGCACCACATGAGACTCTTGTGGGAATTGTGCTTTGTGTTGCATGAGCATTGGACCATGTAGAGGTTGCATCAATAATTTCAACATATTCCCAAGATGGCATCTTCTTTACATCAATTTCTATGTCACAATATTCATATTTGCATCACCATGGCATTGTGTTTGATGCCATCAAATGTATATAGCATAAATTTTGCATCGTGTTAGCATCATTGCCATGTTTTTTACATCTTGTGTGCATCATTTGACGTTGTATGGGCATTGCTTGTGCATCATTAATGTTTTATTCGACCTTACCAAGTCATTGCATTATCATCAATGTGTTTACAATTTGTTTTCGGTTGCATCGATATTGTGCCATTTGTGTCATAATGGTATCAAATAGTTTGACATAATAAAATTTTCAAACATTTTAGTATCATAGTTACGACCAATTTAAACCGTGAATGTGTTTTTGGCATCCTAAATGTGTCACTTTGGTGTCGTTTATAGTATACGTGCATTGATGTTGCATCTGTATTGTGTATATTTTTTTGTGTGTGAATAAAAAGTGGAACCTTATATTAATGACATATGTGTGTTGTACAATGGAAAGTATGAGCCACCTGTTCCACCACTAATGGGAAACCAAAATAGGTGGCATCATGATGTTCAGAAGTTGACACATCGTCCTGAGTGCTAGCACTGCTGTAGAAAAATTGCTTACACAAAAAATTGCAGTCTTTCTGTATGAACAAAAAAGTTTGAAACATGTTCTGCAACTTATCGCTAGGACTAGATGTAGACAGAGCTAATATAATCCTAAATACATAAACATAATAAGAAAAAACTGCATGATCATCTATCCTGTCGCTGTGGTGAGATGGACCATCAATCTTGCAACTAGAATACGAAAAAAACCAAAACCTGGGTACTTCAATCCTTAGCTGAGCTGGGTTGTCCATGAATTGTGTAGGATGAGGTGAACCGTTGTCCGCAAGTGGGGCATCTGGCTTGCACCGGAGAATCCGTCAAGGCATCGAACAATATTCCCATCCTTTGACCAAGGATTCTCTGGGAATGCATCTGGTCATCCTATCTCTGCCAAATTTTGAATAGGAGCTGAAGGTGCTCCTCCAACAGACGGTTGGAGAAATGTTGAGGCTCCTCCTCCTCCTCCTCCTCCTGTCCAACTACCTTTGCGATGATTTCATTGGCTACCACTACATTTTCCTCCAATTGCTAGCTTGGGGGGATTTCC
>JASDQU010307597.1:95512-114460 GCA_032191745.1 Picea mariana
TGAGGATCATATTCAAGTCTTTGCCAATTATCCATCGCTTGTGCTCTGCTAGAGTGCCTAGGTATGCCATATTCTGAATGAAGAGATATTTGTCTTGAATATTCTGCGGTCCATAGGCATTGGTGATCATCCCGTCCTTGTTTGAACCAATAGACCGGTAGTGAGCTGTAAGAGTTCTTGGAGTAGAGAAGCCTTGGTCTAGAATAACTATGGGAGGGTTCCATAATGTGGCCAGGATCCTTGCAACACCTTTCAAATCCAAATGATAGGAGTCACAGTTGTGCCAACATTTTTTGAGTATGTCTGGGTCTTCTGTCTTTATACAGTTTCAGAGAATCCTTTGTTTGGATCTCCCATTGAGGCCTCTGATATTCCAGGTAAGGATCTTCATTATTGACAGTTTGGTGTGTGGGAAACGGAGCTCTCTGAGAGCCTTTGTATCTGTCTCGAGTTGATCATGTAATTTCTTACTTCTTTTATTAGCTAGTGCATCGATTTTCTTCCACGCCTTTTGTTTTCCTTTGGGTGTCTTCTTGGATCTGGGTTTGGGTCCACATTGATACTGAGTGTGGAGGTAGATCCTACTGATGAATCAAGGAATACCTTGTGGACTTTTCAGAGCTGATATTCAGGTAGGGTTTGTAGATATTTCTTATTGAGTGCCTCTTCTAGCCTGTCTAAGTCAATTTCAACTAGGTCTTGCTCATCCATTTCCATGACTATGTCTTCTTCCCTCTCTGGTTCTTTCCCTTGGTCTAGAATAACCTGTTGGTTCACTTGGTTTCCTTGAGTTGGGTGCACCTGTGGCTGCTGATCTTCCTTGTTATTGCTATGAGATTTTTCCATTGATTTGTGTGGATTTTCCACCTCTTCTGCCTCTGGGAGTTGGTTCAGGGCTTCAAAGGAGTGTGTATTGGGGTTCTTTCTTCCATTGTTGGTGGTGGGTTTTTTCTGTGTTTGTCTTTTGTGATTCTGAACCTGGGTGAATCCCTCCTTTGGTTTCTCTTCAACTTCTGTCTTGGGGGGGGNAGGGGGTAGTCTCTGAATAGGTGCCCATGTTCGTGGAATTTCTGGCATCTGAAGGGAATGTGTTCATAGTCTATGGCTTGGGTCCATTCCTTATCCTGGTATTCCAGGGTTACTGTGTCTGGCAGAGCTTTGGAGATGTCCATATAAACACATATTCTTGCATAAGAGGTGTATTTTCTTTGTTTGGTAGCTTCTGAAGACTTAACATGTTTTCCCAGAATGTTACCAATACCCATTAAAATTTCTTCCAATCAGAACTCTTGAGGTAGGGAATAAAGGCGAATCCATACCAGTGCATAGGAAAATTTTTCCTTTTCAGGGCAGGAGTGGTCTGTCTAGAAGCGTAGGTAAAGGCCTGTTGAGTTGTAGAAGTATGGTCCTCCCTCAAAGATGTGGTCCTTGTCCTCCAGGTTGTAGAATATGACTGTGGAGAACCCTTTGGAGCTTAGCTAGAGCTTGTAGTCTCCTTTGGGATTCCACCATGCCTTGATCCAATGGGCTAGGTCTTTTTCCAAGGCCAAAGGCCTAAGAATTTTCCTATGAGGGCATGGTCTCTCATAAACTGTGAATGCTCCCCTATTCTGGTAGTTTTGATGACGTATCTAGGCGCAACCGGGGCTTGGGGGATGCATTTTCTGGGTATCCAAACCCGAGCTTCTCTTGGATGCAAGGATTCAACATCGATATTTGTACCTTTGATTCCATTAGTCTCTTCTTGCAGGACTTTTTTTCTTAGGTGCAATGGCGGTTCAAAGGACGACCTACATGCACGTGAGTTTGCCGAGTCGTTTGCTACAACATTGCGATAAGAGGGGGTTTTCACCCCCCTCTTTGCTCTCATTATGCTGTGTCATACAGAACTGCAGAGCAGTTCTTGCCAGTCACGTACAGAGGAGGTCTGCAGTGAACATGGCGGAAGGTCGACTTTTGCATGAAACCCTAAACGCTTCAGTAGGAGCTCTCCCATGAGTCCTTCAATACCATATAATTCTTATGCATATCTATTATTATGATTATTAATTATTCTTATTATTTCAAAACTATTAATTACAATTATAATCAATTATTAATTAGTTATTAGTAATTATACTTCTAATTATTATTAATTAGTTATACATTTAATAATTATTATTTAATAATATTTAAATATTGATTATATTGATTATAAGTATGTATCTATTTTATTGCACTAACATTCAATCAGTTTCACACTATGGAAGCAAAAAACCATGTATCCATAAACATGATAATGAAATTTTACTGCACTAACATTAAATTAGTTTTACAATATGAAAACAAAAAACCATGTATACATAAACACAATTATGAAATTTTAAATTAAATTGGAAAACCATGTAATTTTTTTATGCTTGTATCAAGTGGTACAATGCAACCCTAGGTAAATGTCAAATTTGTATACAACATTGCATGAAAAAATATCTACACATACAAAGAAATGAAATGAATTTGACATCAGAAGTCGATTGAATTATTGTCAGTGCCCCCTAATATTTTGAAACCTCCTCATCTTCACTATGTATGGACATAATAAAATAAAACGAGCTCAATAAAATAAACAATTGATAACATTTAAAGATGTAATAAAAATCATATAGGTTAAAAAGTTCTAAATCACTCTCGTTATCATTAGTATGGAAGAATATAATGATAATTCAATTAATTAAAGAACGTATCCAACTATAAAAGATAAAAATAAACACACAATTAACAATTAGATACCAATGGCATGGTCTTGTAAACTTCTACTATTCTTTCGTAACCATGCTGCGAGGTGTACTTTATTTCTTCCTTAGTTGGATTCCCACTATAATCATTTCAATATTGCAATGAAAGAAAAATATATTTAATATTGACGTATATTAATCTAGTATATTAGCATAATAAATGAGATTATATTGATAAGCTTACAAAGTGGATTCTAATCAAGGAACTCCCGACTTGACTGGAAGAATGTATGCTTTTTTTGTGTGCATTCATACCTATACATAAGATGATATAAGATCAATTAATTTTATCAATGTCTACCATAAAAGTGGGTCAATGGTACTATAATATTACATAAGAGAAAAAGTACAATGTGGGAGTGCAAAGGTATCTCCTAATCGATGCCAAAAGCATATCAAAAAAACAAATTACAAGTCAAAAGCTTAAGCAACTAGTAAATAAAGAAAGTAAAATATTATTTTATATTGGTTATCTAGTATTTAATCAATTAATGATAAATGAATCCTAAGAAAGTTTTAATATATAAGTCAACTAATTATATACTATTCATTACCTTCATGGTTTTTTGTGGTGGTGTTTGAGGGTTCACTCCTTGTGCCACCTTCTCAAGGGAGATCTTCCTAACCTCTTTCCAATCTTTAAGGATACTTTTAAAGACAATTTTATAAATATTTGTTGGTCTATTTTTAGTTTTTATTTCATCTTGAGGGAGATTATTGATGAACTTAATAAATTTATTCAAAATACAGAGAATGAAGTCAACTATAAATTTCAATGATGCTGTATATTGAAATAGAAAAGGTGAAGGACTAAAAACATGAGTGACTAAAAAAGAAGAGTAATCCAAATGTATTTAACATAATGTGATATCTCTTCACAATCTCAAAGAATCTAGGAAGGACCCATTTATCACTAAATAGTGTGTTTTGATTCCTTTTACATAGATATTTTAATTCTCTTTTCTTACGAGCATTACTTATTTCAACCCAATGTTTGTGGTATTCTTTTGACCACTCCTTAGTGATAGTGTCAAAATTGAAGGAAAAAGGTTGCCACTTCCAAATTTTAAAATTATCATCATGATCAAGCTTGCATATTTTCATGATCAGTTGATTCTTTTTTTTTGGTGAGATAGATCTCCACCTTGGTTCATTGTCATTTCTGAACCTTGTGCTCAAACATTTATATGAACATCATAGAATGAATAAGTACGATGAAAAATGTAGCATATTGGATTCAATTAATACTATAATGTACACTATAGATTTCATTGAAAAAAGCAAGATAAATCATACCTTGGCTAATACATGTAGGGTTGTTGTGACTAAGACTTTTGCAACTTGATCCCATCAAATGCATATAATCCTCATCTATATGATTTCTCTTTGATGTTAGATCCTATATAAAATTCTTCAATTTTTTACCATAAGCATTTTAGCAACATAAAACATAATATAATAAATAACAATTATAATTATAGATGAAACTATTCAAAAATTAAATGCATATATTTCAATATTTTATAGCAAACATAGTTACCAACTTAACGAGAACTATAGCCCTAAAAACCCATATTTTTTAGTAAAAACCACCATAATCAACTCATCTTTTGAAAATTTGTACTACCATTGGCACCCTTTTTGAGGGCATTAACATAACCACGTTTTACAACCATGGCCTTAACACCGTCATAATGTTGTTGAAAAAAACTTTAAATCAATCCCCAGATCAAAAAGTGGTGCTAACAACGACACCATTTTTTCTTTTATTTTTGAGGTTAAAACTACAACTTCTTTGAAACCTCTGGACTTGAAAACCAGTATCGTTGTAATCAAAACCTCAAAATCAACCATTGAATTGAAAAGTGGTGCTCCTAGTAGCACCCCCTTTTTTTAGAAATAAAGTTGCAAGTTTTATTAAATCGTGGTCTTGACAACTAGTACCCTTGGAACCAAAATACTTAAATCAACCCCTAATTTGAAAAGATATGCTATCAATAACACCCTATTTTTTGGAGGGCTTAAAATTGTAACATTTCAAAAACCATGGCATGAAAGCCTAGTACTGTTACAAAAAATATTGAAAAAATTGAAAAAAAGAGAGAGAGAAAAAGAGAAAAGAAGAACACAATAAAAACAAATAAAAGAGAGAGAAAAAAAAATAATTTAATTTAATTTATTTTTTTTGTTTTTTTTACTAAATGAAAAAGAAACAGTAAATACATTTTTTAAAATAACTCTTAAAAAAACAAAAAAAAATGAAAAAAAAAACAAATATTAAAAAAATTAAATTGAAAAAAACAAAGTTTTGGGGGGTGGGGGTGATCCCTCTCCCAGGAAAATTGGTTGTCATTAATATGAACCTTAGAAGAATCCCTAAATCAAATCCCATAGGCCCCTAAAAGTGATGATGATTTGAAGAAGCCTTCAAGAACCTTGAAGGAGCCTTGAGATAAGTGTATATAACTCTAAAGTGGTCCCCTTATGGTGTAGCTTTTAAGCATGGCCCTCATGGAATGAGATAATATGTGGCTGTTTCCACATGCCCACTTTGAGTTGTACACAAATGGAGCCTTGAAGGATCCTTGAACAAACCCTACAACTAAGTGAAGAAGTCCCTAAAGTCAAATGAAGAAGCCTCTAAAGACAAGTGAAGAAGCCCCTAAATCCAAGTGAAGAATCCCCTAGAGCCAAGAGAAGAATCCCCTAAAGTAAAGTAAAGAAGCTCCTAAGGTCGGCCATCCTTAAGGAAGTGGTGCGACCCAAAAGTTGCAACCCTTGGTCTCACCCCCTCATGTGGAGAAGACTCATATAAATAAGATGAGCCTCATTTGGCATTTGGAACACACCAATTTGACCTAGCCAAGGAAGATAAGTTAGTTTTATACTAGAGGAGCGAATTTCCAAGGGAAGATGAAGTGAAGAAGGGAGAAATTCCAAGTGAAGATGAAGTCTTGTGATGATTTGTTCTAAGGTTTTTCTTTGAAGGTCATCTTGGAATTTTCAATATAAATTTTTTCTAGAATAATTTAGATAGAGGAACACAGAGGTGTTTCAAAAGAGATAGTGAAGAACCTTGGGTACGAATTTTAGGTCTTGACTCATTATAGGTTTTGAGTTATACTCAGTGGAAGTTGAGGTTTTTAAAACTAGGGTTTTCTTCTTCAAAATGAGTCATCTTGTCATTTTTGCTATAGCTAGTTTTTGGGGATGATTCAAGGAGCGAAAATTGGAATAATTTTAGAGAATATATCAAATAATATCGGGTACAAGTTTCAGATCCCGATTCATTACAGGTACAACGCTATACTTGTTGGAAGTTAGGGTTTGTGACTCCAAACCGATGTTCGAGATAAAATGGTTACATATGAAGCTTGGTAGTTCCAAATTTAATTCCATTTATTGCATTAGAGTGAGAGAATATCTTTGTATCTAAGGTCCAAGTTTCAGAATAAAAAACGAAAAATTGAGCTCGTGGTGAATCTTACAAGTTTGCATATTTGAGGTACAATTCTGAGCAATTTCTTATGTAGATTTAAGAAGTCATATTGGGATTGTATTTGAAGGTTGATTTGATCTTGTATCATCATTTAAAATATTTCAAGGGGATTGGTGTCTCCTTCTAGTAGGTGCTGGAAAACACAAGAAGTGCGTGCTTGTAAAATCTTGAAACTGCTTAAGAAAAGTTTCAGTGGTTTTATCCCGGTTGGGTTTCCACGTAAAAATATGTGTGCAATGTGTATGCATTTATGTGATGATGAATTATATGATTAATGATTAATATTCATGTAGTTCTCGAAGTTCAAAATTGTTGAAATAACTCTATACCGATTCAACACCTCCCTCTCAGTACTCTTGAATATTCTAACAATTGGTTTTAGAGCAGGTTCCTTCAGGAACAGTCTAACCACTAGACGGAAGATCATGGATAAGTAAGGGGAATTTACCAAAAATGGAAAACCATTGCTTGATGGAAAAAATTATGTTTTTTGGAGCATAAGAATGAGAGAATTTTTGCAGGAACAAAGATTTAATGTTTGGAAAACTATAGTAAATGGATACACTGCACCGACTTCTCCCCCAACATAAAATGTTAGGAAAAATCTCAGTGAATACAATTCAAAGGCTATAAATTCCATTCTAAGTGGTCTGAAAGACTCCATTTTTTAAGGTTATGCATTGTGATTCTACAAAGAAGTCTGGGACAAGATCAAGAATTTTTATGAAGGATATGCTAAAGTCAAAGGGGCCAAGCTTCAAACTTACATAGGAAAATTTGAACATCTGAGAATGAAGGAAGATGAAGATATTGCAACTTATTTTCTCTAAGTTGATGAAATTGTGAATACTATAAGAGTTTTGGGAGAAAATATTTAAAATTCAGTTATTGTGCAAAAGATACTGAGATCTCTCCCAATGAGATTTGACCCTAAAATATCATCTCTAGAAGAAATACAAGGTTTGGATACATTGAGCATGGATGAATTACATGGAATACTTGTAGCATATGAAATGAGAACAAAACATGAAAATCCATCTAGAAGGGAAGCATCTTTCAAAGCCTCCAAGAAGACAAGAAAGAACAAGCGAAAGTCAAAATCCTACTCTAGCAATAGTGATGATTCAAACAACGAAGAAGAATCCAACTTTGTGAGAAAGATGAAAAGAGGAACCAAAATGTACAAAGGTAAGCTTCCTTTCAAATGCTTTAATTATGGTAAAGTTGGCCATTTTGATTCCAAATTTCCTTATGCAAGGGGTTCAGATAGTGATGAAGAATAATTTCCTAAGAAAGAAAAGAAATATCATAAAATAGACAAGGAAAAAAATAAAGGAATATTTAAAAAAAAGAAAATCCTCTATTCAAAAGATGATAGTTCCTCAACCTATGAAGATGATGATAGTGACAGTGACTCAAGAAGAGTACTCTTCATGGCGTTAGAGACTCAAGAGGAAACTATTGAAAATAATGAATGATATTATGAAGAAGAAGGAGAACTGAATCTTAAAGAAGAATTGATCAATGTCTTAAGTGATCTAAGGATAGCAAGGAAGAAAAGCAAGTCTATCAAAGAAGAGTTAAGTAAACTGAAGGAAGGATTTCAAAACCCTAGTAAATTTTTTGAAGAAGCTAAGAAGACTATCATAGATATAAGGATTCAGCTGGAAGAATACAAAATGATTGAAGAAACACTCAAGAGACAACTAGAAGAAAATAAGAAAATAATAGAGAATCTGGAAGATGAAATAGTCTCACTAAGAAAGGAACTACAAAAGAAGGACATTTAAATAAATTTTGGCAATAACACCAAAATACTAGACGAAATCATCTACAATAAAAAACCATTCTATGACAAGTCTGGACTTGGATACAAACAAAATAATATTGATGATGGTTCAAGCTCTATGATGATAGGAAATGAAGCAGATCAAAGAATTTATGCAGATACTATCAAGGGTTCCATCAAGAAAGAAGAATGCAAGCCACTAAAGGAGGACATACAAAAACCAGAAATAAAGAAGAATCAAGAAGAAAATTGTGAATTAAAAGGAACATGGAATCAACAACCAACAATGAAGAAGACCCAAGAAGAATATCGTGATTTCAGAAGAACAACACCAACTAGAAGACCACCCACACCCATGTACCAAAATATTTTTCTTAGCTTGTGTTATTCTTGCAATAATTTTGGGCATAAAGCCGTAAATTGTATAGCCTATGCAAAGGGTAGAAACACCTGGAACATGGATGATTTTAAGGATGGAAATTTGTTTTAAAATGTATAAACCTTAGTGAATCTTACTAATCCTTCATATGCCAACTATAAAATGTTTGGCGAAATTTTTGTAAAAATATTCAAATTTCTAAGGATTTTATATAGTTTGTATAAACTTTTGGTGATTTTTAAGGTAAAATAATTTTATCCTATTTAATTTGGGCGAATCATTTTTAAAATAGCGAATATTTTTTTGGGAAAAACCATGGAAAATTAGCCCACGAGCGAAATTTATCCCCTAAAATCATCCATGACCTGGAACATAAGTAGCTATGAAAATCCCAAGAATCATTATGAAAGAAATTATCTGAGAAATCCTCATGAGGTGTTTGACAGAAATTATAACAATTTTGGTGCTCTGGGTTACGAAATTGAAAGCTACAAATGTATCAATTTTGGACACATAGAAATAAATTGCAAAAGTGATTTGATAGTTTCTTCAAGGAAAACTAGGCATGTTCCTTTCAATCATATAGGGGAACAAGCAAGAACTTGGAAAAGGAAGCAATAAGATTTGAAGGTTGAGGAATGTGGGTTTGCCTTACAATCCCAAAATAGAAGAAGCCATTGGTATATTGACAATGGATGCTCAAAGCATATGACTGAAGACAAAAACATATTTGTAACATTAAAGAAATAAAAAGAGGGGTCTGCCACATTTGATAATGATAACTCAACCAAAATGATAGGAAAAGGTACATTCATTCTTGGAAACAAAGATGTTGTGGTAGAAAATGTACTACTTTTTGAAAATATGAAGCACAATTTTCTGAGTGTGAGCCAAACGTGTGATCATGGATACAACCTTATATTCAATTCAAAAGAATGTGAAATAAGGAAAGAAGGATTAGCAAGACTAGTGACAACAATGACAATTACTCCAAACAACATATACATATTGAATGAGATCGAAGAAGAAATATGTTATTTGGGAAAAGAAGATGGAAGTTGTCTTTGGCATAGGAGAATGGGTCATATACACTTCGATAATATTGTCAAGATCAGAAAGAAGCAAGTTGTAAGATAAATTCTAGAAATTAAAAATCCAACAAATACTATGTGCAAGCATTGTCAACATGGAAAACAAACAAAAATTGAATTCAAGGCAAAGGAATACTACACGGAAAAAACATTGGAGATTGTACACATTGATTTATGTGGGCCCACGAGAACAAAAGTAGTGGATGGTGAACAATACTTCATGCTATGCATTGATGAATACACTAGAATGACCCGGGTTTGCTTCCTCAAGAAAAAGTCAGAATCTTTCGAATGTTTCAGGGTATTCAAGGAACTGGTTGAAAATGAATCTAATTTGAAAATAAAATGCTTAAGATCAGATAATGGAGGTGAGTTTACTTAAAATGAATTCATGGGTTTCTGTGAAGAACACTAGGGAATAAAACGACAATTCTCAATAGCTAGAACACCTCAACAAAATGGAGTTGCTGAAAGGAAAAAAAGAAATGTACAAGAAATGACCAAAACCATATTGAATGACTCCAAGCTAAATGATATCTTTTGAGGACAAATGCATACAACCGTTCATTTATTGAACAAAGGATTGATCATAAGTAATAGTGATAAGACTCCATATGAGTTATGGAAAGGAATACCGATTAATGTCAAGCACTTTAGAGTGTTTGGAAGCAACTGTTACATAAAAATGGAAGACAAGAAGATTGGAAAATTTGACTCTCGGGTGGATGAAGGCATATTTGTTGTGTACTCATGCAAAAACAACGCATATAAGTGCTACAATCTAAGACTCAACAAAATAGTGGAAAGCATCAATGTAAAATTTGATGAAACAAACTTACTGAAGACCAGGAAGGAAAACAAAAATTCAAACATCTTTGAAGAGTAAGAAAATGAAGAACTAATGCAAGAAGAAGAGGAAGAAGAACAAGAACAACAAAAAGAAAAGAAACCAGAAGATAAACAAGAAGAAAACAACCAACACGATTTTCAGACACCTTCTAGGACACTTAACCACTAGTTTCAGAAGAATCATCCACTAGAACAAATCATTGGAGATAGAAGCACCGGAGTAGAAACCAAAAGAATAAGGAAAACATAGAAACCTAAACAAGTGCATTTTTCATTATTGTCCACAGTTGTACCAAGTAACTTTGATGAAGCTATAAATGATGAACATTGGATTAAGGCTATGGAAGAAGAACTAAATAAAATAAAGAATAATGAGACATGGAAACTGGTTCCAATACCAACAGACAAAAATGTGTTTGGGACAAAATGGGTCTTCAAAAACAAGCTAAACGAAGATGGGCAGGTCACCAAAAACAAAGAATGACTAGTGTGCAAAGGTTATGCTCAAGTTGAAGGAACAAATTTTGAAGAAACATTTGCTCACATGGCCATAATAGAAGCAATCATAATGTTATTGGATTATGCATGCTCCAAAAGGATAAAAGTGTATCAGATGGACGTAAAATAAACTTTTATAAATGGATAATTAGAAGAAGAAATCTACATAGAGTAGCCAGAAGGGTTTCTACTATCAGAAAAGTAAGACTATTTTTGCAGAATGAAGAAAGCTCTATATGGAATTAAGCAAGTTTCGAGAGCTTGCTACTCAAGATTGGAAATGTACTTACAACAACAAGGATTCAGAAGGGAAAATGTAGATAATAACCTCTACATAAAAGTGGATCAAGGAAATATGATTATTATTGAAGTGTATGTTGATGAAATCATCTTTGGAAGTGATGATGATAGATTGAATCAAAATTTTTCCAAGGATATACATAATGAATTTGAAATGTCCCTACTTGGGGAGTTGAATTTCTTCTTGGGACTCCTGATATCTTATCTAGATGAAGGCATTTTAATTTCCCAAACCAAGTACACCAATGAAATGTTAAAGAAGTTCAAAATGGAAGACTGTAAACCTGTGAGTACTCCTATGGTTATCGGTTGCAAGTTGAGAAAATATGATGAATCTAAATAAGCGGATCAAAGAATTCACAAGTCAATGATGGGTAGTCTACTCTATGTTATCACTTCAAGACCAAATGTAATGAAAGAAATTGGAAATCTCACACGATTTCAAGTGGCACCAAAGGAAACCCATGTTCTAGCAGTGAAAAGGATCTTCAAATATTTTAAAGGAA
Source organism: Picea mariana (assembly GCA_032191745.1). Classification (NCBI taxonomy): domain Eukaryota; kingdom Viridiplantae; phylum Streptophyta; class Pinopsida; order Pinales; family Pinaceae; genus Picea; species Picea mariana. Next base: position 107,198 of record JASDQU010307597.1, read on the forward strand.
CAATATATTTTGGGCTATGGTATCTGAAATGAAATGAGTTAACTATGGTCGCCTACATAGATGCAGATTGAGCATGCAATATTGATGAAAAAATAAGTACATGTGGAGAAGATCTATACTTAGGTGACTACTTAGTGTCTTGGTTGAGAAAGAAAAAATCTTCAATATCCTTATCCATAACAGAAGCAAGATATATCGTAGCAACAACATGCTGTACTCATATTCTCTGGATGAAGCAAACCCTGCAAGACATACAAGTGAGATATGATGAGCATAATCTAATACTCTATGACAACACCAATTCTATAAGAATATCTAAGAATCCAGTGATGCATTCCAAGACCAAATATATTCCTATTAATTTCCACTTTCTGCGGGAACAAGTCACAAAAATAAATATCTAGTTGGACTATTGTTAACCAAAATTTGGTCAACTATATTTTCCCACTCTTGGATTAATAAAAAAATGACATCAGAAGATGAAAATTTTAGAACTATTATAATTTCATTGTGTATCCCTTAGTCACAACTTCACCACGCATTTTTCGGATCGAAAATCCGTGTTCGTATGCTCAAGATATCCAGGTGTAAAATTTATGCAGAAAATAACGCCTTTTTCATGCAAAAAAAGACTAATTGTCCATAAATATATCCACATTTTCATGGGCCTAAGATCCCTCTTATATTTTCCCTTCATAACATTCAAAATTATTTAACTCTTACTCCTTATTCCTCCTCACTTTTCCTTAACACTCACTCCATACTCAGAAAAATTCCTAAGTCCTTTCAAACTCACCTTACTCCCCAACCCGACACTCTACTCACTCACCTTATCCCCCTTTTTATTTCATACTTAAACTTAGAAATATGTCAAACTCTCAGAACTTCATATTCCACTTACCTCACATTATCACACACTCCGTACTTCAATTTTTTTAAATAAGTGTCGGACTCACTCACCCTTCCCCTCACCTTCCTCACTCCCCTTTACCCCCTTATCTCACACTTACATTTTTTTTTAAAAATTGTTTGTGTTACCCCCTTATCTCACACTTAGATTTTTTAAAAAAAATTGTTTCAGACACAAGGGGTTAGACTCTCTATACCTCCCCTCTGCGAGCCCAAAATTCCTCTCCTTATTTCTCCCCCTCCCTAACTACCCTTCCCCTTACCTCACCCTATGTCACTCCCCCTCACCTCACTCCCTACATTTCTCCCTCCCCTTTTCCACCACCTACATTTCTACCATCCCCCCTATAGTACCCTTTCCCCCTTTCCTACACTCCCATGCCTCCCACACTTATCCATTTTTCATAAAACATTATTATTATTATATTATTCACCTTTAACTTTTCACAAATTTTTATATATTATTTTATTTTATTCACATGTAACCTTATGCCATGTGCCCAAATTTCCTTGGATGACATGGAAATCAGTTTAATCCTATGGAGGATTTCCACATGGAATCCAATAATATCCTTACACGTGGCAAATAATTAATCGAGAGCATGAAATTCATCTAAGGGCTGAGATTTGCCCATCAATTTTGATGGATGATAGTTGAGCGTTGATCTTGCAGAGGCCATAACTTGAGCTCCGGGTGTCAAAATCACACAACATTTATACCGTTGGAAAGGTATTTAGATGTAGAAGATGATGGTATAGTTTGAAAGGGATTAATGTTGCTACATATTTCAAAGAAATTAAAATATCTGTCAGCTTCAGTTTTTAATCAGCCTGCGTGACAACTGAACTTCATGAGTTCATATCTTTAGATCCGGGCAACATATTTGCGCAAAATTTATATCGTTGGAAATATAAGAATACAAAAATCACATCAGAATTGGTTTACATGGGTAAAAAATTAGTTTTCATTTCCATACAATTAAAATACAATCATCCTCTTTTAATGGAAAATTAATTAAATTTTGAAAAATAAAAGTTTATTTAAAAAACTTTTATTAAAAAAGGGAAAATGACCCATTTGAAATATTCGAATATTAATAATGTAAATTTATAAATGAGGACTTAATGAAGCATTAATTAAAGAGAATATTTCAAGAAGAAACTTTTACAAGAATTTCAAGAGAGAAAAAAACCCTAACTACTCAAGTAGTTAGAAAATCTCATCTTAAAAGAGAAAAGAGGCTTCATCAAAGGTTCCAAAAATCAGAATTGTTAGAGGGGCAGGGTAGAAGATCAAATTAAAAAGAAAGAACAACCATGCATGTACACCCAAACTTTTGATCAAAGGAAATAAATCTCCATCGTCTCCACTCTTTTTCTTCCTCTCCACCATTTCTCATAGCTTTATGCTTGAATCTTTGAGTTGGGCACAAGCCTAAGTTCCTGAGTGTTCTTCTTGTATTCTTCTATAGAATTTTCTTGTATGATCATGCAATATTTACAGCCATATACATGACTGTCAAATATTTTGTAATGAAGAACATTTTTCATGAATAAACTCCACAAAGAATTGATTTGGGATTGATCTTGACTGTATCTTGTAACTTTGAGTTTTAAGTATGAGACATTTGAGGTTGACCTATCAAATTCTCTTTTGACCTTGATAGGAGTACTCTTTTTTAAATTCTTTGAGATGATCAAATTATTCTCTCCTATTTCTTGTGAAGAAGATATGGATGCATTTATATATGATTAAGAATATTGTGTGTGATGTTGATCACAATTTAATTCTGATGTTCAATCCCTCCTTCAATATTTTCTTATTGTAAAAAGACTTTTTATTGCACATAAAGATTGTATTCAAGTTATTGAAGAACCATTTTATTTCATAATATCAAGAAATAAAGATTTAGGGTTTGTTGCCTAGCACTCTTCTAATCCAAGATATTCAAGATATATATTTTAGCCACAGAGGAGTACCACCTCTCTAAAAACGCAGGATGATTCATATCCTCATGAGGTTGTCGTTTCGGTCCTGACCGATTCAAGCATCAACATTTTTTGCGACCATACCGGGGATGACATTTATTTTTCAAGATTTTTGAGGCCTAACTTCATATCAGATTGAAGAATCAAAATCTCCATGGCTCAAAGTTTCGAAACAAAGATTCAAGAAAATTGTTGTGTGTTCTAAATGCAAGGGATTTGTAAAAGGATTATTAAAATATGTCACACCTTTTTTGTAATTTAAAAAATACCTAATAAGCATCGAGGATTCAGGAGAATGAACTCCTTTGAAATTCCATTAGAAAGACTCAAATTGAAGGATTTAATTCATGTCATGATGCTCCTTTATATTCCTCATCAATCCCATCAATGTATTTACAAGACTCGACAAAAGGGAGAAATACCCAAAGAAGGAGGCGAGTTCATAAAACCCCTTTAAATATACCAGAAGTAGATTTCCAAATGCATGATATTTCTATTGAAATTTTTTCTACATTCTTTGGGGATGGTTCAAAAGATGCAGAGAAACACTTGATTAATTTTAAAGGTACATGTTATGATTTCAACCTCACTGAAGACAATGTTACATGTAGAATATTCTTACAAAATCTATGAGGGAATTCTCTTGAATGGTATAGTTCATTAATGCCTAACTCCATTACCATCTAGGATGTGTTAGAAGATCTAGTTGCAGAAAAGTTCATCCCAAAAGTGCATTCATATGTTTTTACTGATGTTTTAAACACTGTTGCCCACCCATCCTCTCCCATATCGAAGAAAGATAATGAAGTGACCAATTTTGAAAAAGAATATAATGAAAGAGTGGATGAAATTTCTATGTCAATTCATGTTGCTGAAGAGGAAGATGAAAATTCCAAAATACAAGAAGACAATTTTAGCCTGCTATATACTCCATATTAAGATATTTCAAGCAACAAAGTTGATGAAATTGACGAGCCTCCACCAAATACACAAGAAGATTTCAGCCTTGTAATAGACAATGAAAATCCTCAAGAGCCTTAACAACAAGAACAATTGGTGCAAGAAATGGATCTTGAGAATAATAATGAAAAAGATGGCCATTACATGAAGGAAAAGTCTTTTCAAGACATTGTTGATGAAGAAAGAATCTTGGACGTAGACAATGATAAGGAGAGAATTGAAAGAATGTTACGATTGGAAATTATCCATCAAGTCAAAGGAAATAATATTTTTGAACAACCAAGAATTGATTTCATTGAATTATGGTTCCAGAGCACTGTTGGAGAAGAAACACAATCATATCCTCAACACACCTTATTCAATATTTCTCAATATTTCTCTAGTACATATTGAGAGTTCCCTTGACTCAATGGTACACGTTTCAGTGTATTCCATAGTGATGGAGTTCATTCCACAAATCAGATCAATGCTTGAATGGCTCCATTGGAAATATTTCTACACTTATGGTTCCCCTCTCTTTCAAGTAAGTTAGGGCAGGTAGATCATGTATGTACATATTTTTGTTCAATGTTTGTTACACATCAAAATTACTCACTTCAATAGTGTCACAAGTGTCATCATTACAAGTGTTGTAAGTGTCGCATCTTGTAACAACCATATACTTCTAAACATCATTTACTTTCATAAGCAATTCATTTCATAACTGAGAGAATAACTTCATAGCATAATATTGATTTTCATAACAGCAACTTCAGTAACTTAGATTTATCAATGAATAATGATTTCATGGCAGAATGAAATAAATACATAACTTAACAAATTACCTGGTTCTGATGCTAATTTTTGTTGCCTTGTTGCCTTGTTGTTGCCTTCCTGCTACCTGATACACAGATCAACCCTGCCACAACAAAGAATAACTGCCCAAAACTACTATCCTCCCTGCCAACTAGGAAAAATACCTAGATCCAGGATATCTACGGATATCCTAGCCCTCGTGCCAAAAACCTCCAGCAACTCGGTGCCTCAACTCATCAAAAGCCACAGCCAAAAACTCTGTGCTCATAGAAAATCTCATAGTCCTCAGAATCCATTCCCCCTCATCCTCCGTTCGAATGAATCCCTCACGTAAACCTTCCTCCTTCCCCTTATTCCTCCTTCACCGACCCATGCAGTTACTTCTTCAACCACCATCGTGCATGTCCCTTATCCTTCCTTTAATGTTTATCTTCTCGAGATGAACAGGTTATCCCTTGTTGGGTACGTAGCCATTTTATAACATATTTCATTGATCTCTTAAATTTATTTCTCAGGTCATTAAATGTGATCTGTAGTTAAATTATTACTTAGTTAACCACAATTATATTCTTTAATTAATTTTACTTTATAATCTTTAAACATTTATCCAACTAGGGTCGTTACATACACCCACCCTTCAAGAAACTTCGTCCCGAAGTTAAGGTATCTGATGGTACAAAGGAAAAGAGCATGGTTCACACATTCACAACAAGTAACTGACATTATCAGTAAGTAAGTCAAGAAGGCTCATACATACTAGTGTATATGTACAAGAAATGCATGTGTAGCTAGTACATGCAAGTCTCGTGCACATACTAATAATCAAAACTGTCATCCTTTAGTAATTTATGTATGCATTCAATCCAGTCAGCAAGACTAGTCTTTTATAAAAGACAAAAATCAATCAATTGTTTGATAAATTCTTTAATCACAATTATCCGGTTTAACAATTTTATTTTAAACAACTCGGGTTTAATTATGTAATAATGAATATTCATATATACACATTTTTTTTTTTTTTTTGAAGGGACGACATCAGATTCCACCACAAGACAGATCTCCATATAGTCTCAACTATTACTACTCATCCTTCCTCCCTAACCTACTTCCAACTCCATTCCTATTCATCCTCTGCTAGACTATCTTGGAGCGTCAACTATATTGACCTAACTCCAAATAGAACCCGTAAGTGGAAGTGTCGCTATCTCGACCAAGCTTCCCTAGCAGGCAACTGACAGTCATCATCACATGTCTTGGGGAGCGTGAACTAGCACCGTTCTCCCATGACTTCAGGTTTTGGAGGATACACGGTGGGAAATGCCTCCACCCCTCCTAATCATATCTAGGGTCCACACCCTATGATGGAGGATACACGGTGGGAAACACCTCCACCCCTCCTAAAAGAACTAGGGTCAACACCCTAGAATGGAGGATACACGGTGGGAAATGCCTCCACCCCTCCTAACAAAACTAGGGTCAACACCCTACAATGGAGGATACATGGTGGGAAATGCCTCCACCCCTCCTAACAGAACTAGGGTCAACACCCTACAATGGAACATACAGGGGCACCGTGTTGCTGGAGGTTTTGTCATCATTTATTCGGTTTTGGGCAGTGTTAGTACCAAAATCATGCACTAGTCCACATATCATAGCAATACATCCAAATCAATATAAATTGCACATACATTATTCATACCATAATGTTTCTCGGTTAGTGGTTCTGACATCCACTTTCATCATCATAATGTCTTGGCTATTTCATAGCCCATAACCTGCAGGTTAGTCTGCAACACAACTCATACATTTCTATGCATTATCATCATATAATTGCATACTATCATCATTTCAATTTGGTATCCCCATACCGATACATTAACATCAAAGTTTTTCCAATTAGAATTAGATTTCATCATATCCCATAATTCAAACTCGTCACCCATTCACAAGATTATCATTTGCCCAAAATAGACTGCATTGTATCCAACATCATTCTAGTAGTATTTAAACATTCATCACTTTCACTTTCTCACAGTATGTCGCATTGTATACATCATCATCAATAACATTTAAACATTCGTAAAATTCACATTCACATAATAGATCGCATTACATGCGTCATCATTGATAACATTTAAACATTCATAAAAGTTCATAAATTTTAAAGTTTAAGTGTATCACTTAATAGTTTCACTATGACTAGGAAATAAAGTGTAAAGGCCTCAGGTAATCCTGGCTGTCTAAGTCAAAAGGTGGTGTTACATACACCCCACCTTCGAGAAACATGTTCTTGAGGTGGTCAAAATAGTGAGGGATAGTCTCGCCGTAGTGTCTCGGCGTCCTCCCAAGTAGCAGATCCTGGACTATACTTGTCCCACTGGACCTTAACTTGGTCTAGACGGTTTCTGAGCTGTCGGACTCTACGGTCCAATATGCGTAACGGTTATACCATGAGGGTTCCCACGTCCGATACCTGCAATTCTTTCCAATTTAGTTTATGTGATTCATCAGCAACATAATGACATAAAACAGATACATGAAATACATTATGAGTTTTATGCAAGTGGGGTGGCAGTACGAGACGATAGGCAACGGGTCCAATTTTCTCTT
>JASDQU010307597.1:114510-133279 GCA_032191745.1 Picea mariana
CCCACGTCCGATACCTGCAATTCTTTCCAATTTAGTTTATGTGATTCATCAGCAACATAATGACGTAAAACAGATACATGAAATACATTATGAGTTTTATGCAAGTGGGGTGGCAGTACGAGACGATAGGCAACGGGTCCAATTTTCTCTTGGACCCTAAATGGCTCTATAAACCGAGGTGACAACTTTTTCCCCTTCCCGAACCGTATGGTACTCTTATTAGGCCTGATACGAATGAAAACCTAGTCCCCCACTTCATAACTTATGTCGGTCCTGTGTGCATCCGCATAACTTTTCTGTCTATCCTATGCTTCCTTTAGTCTCTGCCTGATCTGAATCACCTATTCCTCCATTTCCTGAATCAATTCTGGCCCAACTGTTACTCAGTCTTCTAGTCTATCCCAACTCAATGGCGTTCTACATGGCCTCCCATACAAAGCTTCGTAGGGTGGCATTCTGATGGAACTATGATAACTGTTATTGTAATCAAACTCTACCAAAGGTAGGTACTTCTCCCACTGGGTTTGATTATCCATTACATACATCCTAAGCATGTCTTCCATGACTTGATTTACTCTCTCAGTTTGCCCATCTGTTTCAGGATGATAAGCTGTGCTTAAGTTCAACTGAGTCCCCAATGCTGACTGTAAACTTGTCCAAAATATAGAAGTGAATCTAGAGTCCCTATTTGAAATAATCTTCTTTGGTATCCCATGCAAACAGATAACCTCGCTTACGAACACTCGTGCTACATTAGTAACATCGTAAGTGTCTCTAACCAGAATGAAATGAGCACTCTTGGTTAATTTATCCACTACCACAAGAATGGCATTGTGTCTATGAGATGTGAGCAGCAACCCCACAACAAAATCCATAGAGATGACTTCCCACTTGGACATAGGGATGTCATGTGGTTGTAGGAGGCCTGCCGGGTGATGGTGGTCGGCTTTCACCTGTTGACACTCTAGGCATTTGGCGACGAAATGGACTACATCACACTTCATGCCTACCCAAAAGAAGAGCTTCTTCATATCTGCGTACATCTTCTTCACACCCAGATGTGCACAATAAAGTGATCTATGAGCTTCCTTCAGTATGATGCTTCGAATATCCCCATTCTCAGGGATGTACATCCTTCCTCGATATCTTAACAGTCCGTCTGTTCCTAGACTATATCCCTCATACTTTGGAACTAATTGCCTCCCACACTGGAGGTTTGAAGTAACCTTTAAATACCAACTGTCTCCTGGTAGTTGTGTCAACACATGTTCCCTTAGATTGACCTTTAAGGTTACCAAGGAGAAGATACGTGGTCTCCTACTCAAGGCATCTACGACCACATTTTCCTTTCCCTTTATATATGAAATACCAAAATCGTACTCACTCATAAACTCACTCCATCGCCTTTGCCTGGCATTCAGATCTCTTTGAGTGAAGAGATGTTTTAAACTTTGATGGTCCATCTTGAGCTCAAATTTTTGCCCCACAAGATAGTGCCTCCAAAGTTTCAGATCTAGCATTACAACTGCCAACTCTAAATCATGAGTCACGTATAACTCTTCGTGCTTCTTCAACTTCCTTGACGCATACGCTATCACTCCTCCATCCTGCATTAGCACGGCCCCCAACCCTTGTTTCGAGGCATCCGTGCAGACCATGAAGTCCTTTTCCATATCTGGTACTCATAGAATTGGCGCACTAGTTAGTAACCTCTTAAGCTCAATGAATGCACTATCACATTCTTCTGTCCATTCATACCTGACCCCTTTGCATTGTAAGGTGGTGATGGGTTTCACTATTTTTGAGAATCCTTCCACAAATCTCCGGTAATAACCCGCTAGCCCCATGAAGCTTCTCACCTCATGTGAATTTTTCGACACTGGCCATTCCATAATGGGCTTTACCTTTTCTGGGTCCACTGAGATTCCTTCGCCGGAAATGATATGACCTAAATAGTGGATCTCTTTCTGGAAGAAGGAACACTTCGACAACTTCCCATACAATTTGTTCTCCCTAAAGCAAGACAACACTATTCGCAAGTGTTCCTCGTGTTCTCTTTCATTCCTGGAATAGATGAGAATGTCATCTAGAAAAACTTGTACAAATCGATCTAAGTACTTTCAGAATACGCCGTTCATGAGGCTCATGAATACCGCTGGTGCATTAGTCAGTCCGAAAGGTACTGCAATAAACTTGTACTGTCCAAACCGAGTTCGAAAGGCAGTTTTTGGGATATCACCTTCCTTAATCCTTAACTGGTGATACCCTGATCGCAAATCGATCTTTGAGAATACCGCTGCTCCTTTCATCTGATTGAAGAGGTCATCTATTCGCGACATTGGGTACCTATTTTTCACTGTAGCACGATTCAAGTCTCTGTAGTCTATACACAGTCGTAAGGATCCATACTTCTTCTTTACAAAAATTACCGGTGCGCCCCAAGGTGAGACACTGGGCCTTATTAGCCCTAAGTCCAGTAACTCTTTCAACTGCATTTGCAATTCACAAAGTTCCGGCGCTGTCATCCGATACGGAGTCTTGGAGATTGGTTCTGCACCAGGATTTAGCTCAATGGTAAAATCAAGCTCTCTCTCAGGAGGTAACCCTGGTAACTCGTTCGGAAAAACATCCTGAAATTCTGATAATACCGGATACTGATCCAATGAGGGTCCCTTCCTTTCATTCACTGCTTCCACTACATAAAGTCGACACCCTTGTCTCAAGCATCGCTTGACCTTCATAGTTGATATAAAGTGTAACGACACTTTTCTCTGTACACCTTGGATCTCTACTGGTCTTCCTTCATCATCGACACAAAGCACCCTCTTTGCAAAACAATCTACCAAAGCTCGATGAGCTGCTAACCAATCCATTCCAATGATTAGGTCATATGCCCCAAGAGTAGTGACGTATACCTTCAACCTGGTGGTGCACACTCCTAGGTCTACTATACAATTATCAACACTAGGTCCTACAACTTGTTTTTCCCCCGAATCCATCTCGACTTGTTTAAAGTCATCGTGCTCGTAGGCTGCCAGCCCACTCTTTTCTAATGCAGATGGTGAAATGAAACTATCTCTCGCACTAGAATCAAACAAAATCTTAATATCAATATGATTTATCATACCTGATGACTCTATTACTGTGGACTGATGTTCGGCCTGGCGGTTATTAACCGCTGCGTAAATCTTGTGGCTGCTACTTGATCTCCCCATCGGTGCCTTTCCTTCTCTATGCACAAACCCTGATTGTAACTCTGGGCAGTCCCGTTGGTAATGGGGTCCTTCGCATCTCCAACAGGTAATACGAGATTGAACCGGTGCACTGTTATGTGGCTGACTCTGAAATGATTTCCTTCCCCTGGAACCCCTGCCCCTACTAGCTGTTCCCCTAGATGGTCGTGGACCTGTCTGCATCGTTGGCGATGAACGAGATGCTGCACTAGCTGCCATTGAAATCCCTGTAGCTACTATCCTTGGCACGAACCTGTTACCATAAGGTGGTGGTCTTGAGCCCCCTCCCCTAGGAAATATCCTCGGGGTCTTTCCTACGAATCCTGGGCGATGCGGAAATGTCGATCTTGTACCCTCGGTTAAGTTCATGTGTTCTTCTGTGTATCACACATTTTCCACCGCCTTGGCTACTGAAGACGATTTCCACATCCACACCATAGCTCTTATCTTCGGGTTCAATCCATACACAAATCACTCTTCCTGTCATTGGTCATTGCCCATATACGAAACATATTTGACCAGTTCCATAAACCTGATCTCATATTCTTCTACAGTTATGTTTCCTTGTACTAAGGCATGAAATGCCCCTATCTGTTGTTCCTCATAGTATGCTGGTAGATATTTCCTTTGGAACCTCTCCTCGAAAAGTTCCCAAGATACTGTGTCTGGGGTAAGGTGTAGTTGTCTTTCCAAGTTTCCCCACCAGTTCAAGGCGCTATCTCTTAACTGAAAATTGTGATCTTTGCCTTCGAGTTGGATGCATAGTCCCTCAAGGAAAAACACCTTGTCATGCCTTCCAACCATGCTTCCGCGCGTTCACTGGCGCGACTTCCGGCAAACTCTGGAAGTTTGATCTTATGCAATTCTCATGTGATGTCTTCAGGTGGAAGTCCTCCCCTTGAATCCCTTGACGCTTCTGGATTACCCGTTCCAGATGGTGGAGGTTCCACTTCGGTCCCCGCCGGTTGGCGACCCTTTAAAGTCTTGTTAATGGCTTCCAACGAGCGCAGTATGAGGGCTAGTTCAGGCGATGGTGGTGGTGTTGGTGGTGTTGGTGGTGCCCGTGATGATGCTCCTCTGCCTCGACCCCTTCGATTCATGACCATCTCGTATACTTTTACCTACATCACCCCAAAGTTGTCAGGGTGAGTTCAAGGTCGTTTCAAATTGGTGCTACTTAAACTTAGAAACAGGGTTAGGCGTAAGTTTTCTTTACTTGTTTGTAAACAGACATTACTCCATCAGGGGATTGGCTAGGTTTGGGTTAGGATTAAGCATCTAAGCTTGGTTTCTTCGCCCTTGAGAAAAGAATTATTGGTTCCCTTGTACTGTAGCTACGTTAGTCTGGTGATTTACTCATCACTTCCTAAGCTTACTCTCCTGGTGCATACGACACCTCCTTCCTGCTTGTCCTTGTCTAAGCCCTAACATCATTAATTAACTTTAAGGTAGATTAACCTTACACTTAATAAAATAATAATTTAAAAATTATTATTACACTAATTTAATCCAAATTAACTTTACTTTAATTTAAATTATCTTGACCTTATTTATATATAAATTATTTATACTAAATTATTCAATTTATTTTAAATTATTTTTAACACTTTAAAATATATACAAAAATAATTAAATGTACACCCAAGGGTTCGGGCACACATGGGTTCCACGTGCTCGTCTGGCTTCCTCAAGCTCCCTTGTATCTAACCCCCAAATTCTACACCTATCAGCTCTTCGAATCCCTACGCGTCCTTCTCACTCACTGAGACCCTCCTTGCGTCATTCTTTCTCCTCCAAATATCTGTCTTGATCTGTTCAGAGGTTTCCTGGGTCTCCCTTTCCATGGTTCACATCCTCACCATTGTTCTAAGCACTTCGCTAGCGCTGGTTATTGCTATATCTGCTCCAGTTCATTTTGCAGAAACAAAGTATATTGATGTGGTCACTAACAAGATCCAGGACTTGGAGTCCAGTCTCTTTGAGATGTTGGGAACCAATCCCCTGTCTGTACACTTTGCGGAGTTCGCCCTCAGGTATGGTAAGAGGTACGGTTCAGTCCATCATCTTGTGCACAGTCTCAGTACGTTCGTGAAGAACGCGGGGTTGATCGAATCAAGAAATTACATAACCCTTCCTTATACTGTGGTAATGAATGGTAATTTCCTATGTAATTTTTTTTTTGCAGTGCGAAATAAAAATGATTTGCTTGTAATTCCAGCTCTGTATGGATTTTGGTGTTCTGTCTTCGGTTTATTTCTTTTGTATTTAAAAAGAATTCATTCATTTGTGTAAACTTGTTGTTATATGTGTATATATGTTGTTGTATGTGTATACAGGATTGCTCAATTTCATCAACCGAGCCGAAGCGGCTCTTTGGATTCCCCCCGGAAATCACTGGTCAATATCTGACCCTCATTCCATGTGACCCCGGCCCTATCCTACATCGCAGTTTCAGGGTTCTAAATGTTGAACCTCACAATTCCTTAAGACTTGCAATTCCCCGATCCCTGATATGATCCTAGCGCATTAGCCCTCCAAGCTATGCCCGTGGTCCACACGGCCTCTCCTTATGACCGCAGTCTTATCCCTTATCGAGATTTCAGGGTTTTCAACACCCTGATACCTCTGTCCACAGGGTCCACGATCCCCGATATGCCGATGCACTTCCTTCAGACTTTAGCCCTTCCTGGCTATGTTCTGGGCCCATACGACCCTTTCCCATGTGACCACCGTCATACTCTCTGTCGGGATTCGGGGTTTCATGACTTCTCCCGGCGTGATTTTCTCGTCACCGAGAATCCTGAAATGCCAATCCCTAATGCACGTGCGATCTCTCTCCTCCACATCACCACTTCCTTGTCGCTCCATCGGGTATCGCAAAATCGCGACTTCTAATGCAACAATTCCTTTGTATGTAGAAACCCCGAAATGTCGAACCCCGACTCTTTTAGATCCTCGGACACGCGTCCCTCAAATCGAATGGCTCCGACCGTGTCAGGAAATCGTGGATCACGATTCCATTGTGCAAGATTTTCACGACTCCAGAAACTCCGATATCCTGAAATCCGACTTTCCGGGATCTCTCGCCACGCGTCCTCACTGATGGACGGTGTTGATCCTGTCGGGAAATCACAGATTGCGATTTCCTGTTGCACAAATTCTTTATCTGCGAAAAATCCGATGCCCTCAAACGTCGACTCTTTAGGATCTCATGCCACACATCCTCACCGATGGACGGTTCAAAACTCTTGTCGGGATATCGCGGATCGCGACTCCAACATGCGAGCGTTCTGTGTCCTCGAAAACCCCGATATCCCGACTCCCCGGTTGGCTGACAGCTGGCCTCCACTATGCCTCTGTCCTCCTTCTCTGCTATGACGACAGCTGGCCCCCACTCATCGGGGTTTTGCGGATCGCGAATTCAAAGTGCCTAAACATCATGTCCCCGGGATTCCCAATTTCCCGATGGGGCCAAATGCCGATGGTTCTCGATTTTTGCCACCTGTACCACAGATGGACGGCTCTGATTGTATCAGGATTTTCTCTACGGATTTCCTGACCTCTTGCTCACAGAGTTACCGACTCTTCCCAGATGATGGACACCTGTCCTCCACTCTGACTCTGGTGGCCCCACAACGCTTACGTCACTATCGGGATATCGCGGATCGCGATTCCCAGCGATGAGGTTTCTTTGTCTTTGAAAACCCCGATTTCCCGATCCCCGACTCTTCGGGATCTCTTGCCACGTGTCCCTTCTATTTGGACGGCTCTGATCCTATCGGGAAATCGCGGATCGCGATTCCTTGACGCAATGATTCTACACATCTGAAATCCCCGATGGGTAAAATCCCGATGCCTCCCCAGAATGTTGACGCGTGTCTTGTCTATATCAACGGTTAGGATCCTTTCTTGGGATTTCGAGAACCACAAGGTCTCGATTCTCCAGCTTAACAAAACCCTGATTCTCCGATGACTGACCTCCTGTCAGGCTCTCTTGGGTGGTGCTCGATTGCTGCCACACGTCCCTCCAACGGATGACCTCGATTATGTTGAGATTTTGAGACTTCCAATGACCCGTTTCTCTTGTCCTCAGGAACTCCGATTTCCCGATTGACGATATGCCAACAGGCGATCGATATCCGCCACGTGTCTCTCTTCAACAGACGGTCCAGATCTGATCTCGCTATTTCGAGACTTAAAATGTACCGACTTCCTTGACCTCGTGAATCCCGATTTCACGAATGCCGATATCCCGATGCCTTCACACATCTCGTCGGGATTTCTCCTCCTGTATCCCTTGAGGACTTAACTCCCTCGCAACTTCTTGTAGATCCGACGGCTGTCGGGTATCCACCCGAGATCTGACGGCTCAGATCCGTTCTCCCGCGTAATAGGCAGCTCTCCTTCGGGATAATCGATTAGTTGCATAAAGTATTACGTAGTGTTAAAATTGCTTTCTTGGCAAGGTTAAAATTTGTATGGGTCTATAGTTCCTGAGATTCTTCATTATTTAAAATTTTACTGAGGCTAATATAGGCAACTAGTTTACACTGTTCCCGTGCAATACAAGTCTTCTAAATTTCCTTTTTTCCGATTGCGCATTGGCAGTTCCTCATTTAGGTAAGTTCGAGGTGAAGTAGGTCTTTTCAAGGTCTTTTCAAGGTCTTGCAAAAGTCCTATTGCATTTTATATAGTATAATTCATGTAGTTATGGAATTTTGCGAACTTCAAGCCTTCGACAAAAGTTTCCCTCGACATTTCCATCGATTTCAGGTGGCTGTCTTACCCGAAACTTCATTGACAAATATTGCTCAAATAAAATTAAATTATCAACTCTCTTTTTCATGCTCAATAGCTTTATCAGGCTTCTTTAAGGGTAGCCATTTTATAGGAAGTAATCCTTCAAACTTTCTGGTTTGCTGCCACTATTTTAAAGGCATTCCTTTGAATATTCAGACTAACTGTAGTAGCCATATATGATCTAGTTACAGCGTATTGCCTAAAACGGTTGCTTGTGATATATATGAGACCATTTGCTTGGATAATATAGAGGTGCTATCCTGAGTACATTCTTTGATACTGTATCAGTCCTATTTGGTCAAGCTGAATGTTACTTGACACAATCTATTAAGACACAATTAACGTGTGTTTCTTACAGGTTAAGCGTGGCTGGAGTTAATCGCTTGGGATTTTGGCCCTTAGGCCCAAATTTCGAACTAAGACGCTCTGATACCATATGTAACAAACATATATTTCTAAACATCATTTACTTTCATAAGAAATTCATTTCATAACTGAGAGAATAACTTCATAGCATAATATTGATTTTCATAACAACAACTTCAGTAACTTAGATTTATCAATGAATAATGATTTCATGGCAGAATGAAATAAAGACATAACTTAACAAATTACGTGGTTCTGATGCTAATTTCTGTTGCCTTGTTGCCTTGTTGTTGCCTTCCTGCTACCTGATACACAGATCGACCCTGCCACAACAAAGAATAACTGCCCAAAACTACTGTCCTCTCTGCCAACTAGGAAAACTACCTAGCTCCAAGATATCTACGGATATCCTGGCCCCCGTGCCCAAAACCTCCAGCAACTCGGTGCCTCAACTCATCAAAAGCCACAGCCAAAAACTTCGTGCTCACAACAAATCTCATAGTCCTCAGAATCCATTCCCCCCTCATCCTCCGTTCGAATGAATCCCTCACGTAAACCTTCCTCCTTCCCCTTATTCTTCCTTCACCGACCCATGCAGTTACTTCTTCAACCACCATCGTGCATGTCCTTATCCTTCCTTTAATGTTTATCTTCTTGAGATGAACAGGTTATCCCTTGTTGGGTACGTAACCATTTTATAACATATTTCATTGATCTCTTAAATTTATTTCTCAGGTCATTAAATGTGATCTGTAGTTAAATTATTACTTAGTTAACCACAATTATATTCTTTAATTAATTTTACTTTATAATCTTCAACATTTATCCAACTAGGGTCGTTACACATCTTGTCCGCAAGTGTCACATATTGACCACAAGTGTTGCAAGTGTCACAAACATCATACTGCCATCTTGCCTATGTTGTGCCTCTAACGACATCATAAGGACACTTAAGACACCTCAAAAACTAGTTTTGAAGAAGAGAAATCAATTGACAAGGAGTACAAGCCTTTTTCCACTGGAAAAACCACTCAAAAATGGATTTTGAAGGGCAACGCTCCCCTACCCACTATTAGGGAGTGCCAAATCTCCCTAGGCCTCTTTGGGGGAGTGTTCAAATTCTTTGTGTACCCTTTTGGGGGAGCACTACCTTTTCTGAGCGGATTTTTGGTTTGTTGAGCTAAAACAGGGAAGAATCCCCTCAATTTATGAAGGTGGTTGGATTCGAATAAAAGGTCAAGGCATGATCTTAGGGAAGATCCTCAACTAAAGGAGAAGAATCCTCAACTTATCCCAAATATCTCTCAAGTGGTTGGGCTTCTCCAAGGTTATATAAGGAGGCCTCCTCATGGTGAAAGAGACACTAGAGATTGATACCAAACTTATGATCCTATAAGTGGTATTAACAGAAAATATTGGAGATATGAAACCTATGATATTATAGGTAATAAGAAATCATAGTAGATTACTTGAGCAAAGGGGTTGGACAAGGAGAATTGGCAGAAGCTGCTGCACCTTCATCAAAGGATTGTAAGTACTTTTACTTTTTCTTATCAATATATCAATGCTTGGCTTGTTTCATTCAAACTTATGTTTGTTCCACATGAGTTTGTCTTCAGTAGATAGATCTATATTTGAGCTACTCTCAATAGAATAGGAAGTTTTTGTATCTTTGTTTGTTTTACAAGACCTATCGAGGAGCTCAAGATTGGAGCTTAGCTTGGATCTTGCGAGGACAAACACCGTTAACAAGGTACATATCCCTCTTCTTCCTCTTCGTATATTAGCTTAATTAGATCTAAAAAGGATGTCAATTTCCATGTCAAGCACTTTTCTGCCTTGGCCTTAGGAGTCTAGAGACCAAGATGGAATCTGCTTGTCTGCAGGAGGATTCACCTGTAACAATGTTGCACAATAAGGAAATCAAACTTGAAGGTAACTCCATGAAATAAGAAGAATTAGAAGAATTCATTTTGAAGATGACTCCATAGCCCAATGGAGAAGGTAGTTGGTCTTGATATTCTGGTGTTCTCAGCAACCCTTAGGGGGTCACTGTCCCACAGTTGGAGCTAGTTGTTGACCAAAATTTGGTCAACTATATTTTCCCGCTCTTGGATTAATAAAAAAAATTATATCGGAAGATGAAATTTTTTGAACTATTATATGTTCATTGTGTATCCCTTATTCATATCTTCTCCATGCATTTTTTGGATCGAAAATCCGAGTTCGTATGCTCAAGATATCCAGGTTTAAAATTTATGCAAAAAATGACACATTTTTTCATGTGAAATAAGGCTAATTGTTCATAAATATATCCACATTTTTATGGGCATAATACCCCTTTTATGTTTTCCCTTAGTAACATTCAGAATTATATAATTCTTACTCCTTATTCCTCCTCACTTTTCTTTAACACTCACTCCATACTCGTAAACATTTCTAGGTCCTTTCGGAATCACCTCACTCTCCAACCCGACACTCTACTCACTCACCTTAATCCCCCATTTTTATTTCATACTTAGAAATATTTAAAACTCTCGGACCTTCATACTCCACTTACCTCACATTATCACACACTCTATACATAAACGTTTTTTAAGAAGTGTCAGACTCACTCACCCTTCCCCCTCACCTTCCTCATTCCCCTTTACCCCCCTTATCTCACACTTAGATTCTTTTTTAAAAATTATTTCGGACTCATGGGTTTAGACTCACCATACCTCCCCTCCCCTCCACTCTCTCACCCCTGCAAGCTCGAAATTCCTCTCCTTATTTCTCCCTATCCCTAACTACCCTTCCCCTTACCTCACCCTACATCACTCCCCCTCACCTCGCTCCCTACATTTCTCCCTCCCCTTTTCCACCACCTACATTTATACCCTCCCCCCATACACTACCCTTCCCCCCTTTCGTACACTCAAGTGCCTCCCACACTGATCCCTTTTTCATAAAACATTATTTTTATTATATTATTCACCTTTAACTTTTCACACTTTATATATTATTTTATTTTATTCACATGTAACCTTATGCCATGCTCCCAAATTTACTTGGATGACATGGAAATCAGTTTAAGAATAAGGAGGAGTGCCAAATAGAATCCAATAAGAGCCTTACATGTGGTAACTAATTAATGGAGAGCACCAAATTCATCCAAGGGTTGAGATTTTCCCATCAATTTTGATCAATGATAGTTGAGTGTTGATCTTGCGGAGGCCATAAATTGAGCTCTAGGTGTCAAAATCACACAAAATTTATACCGTTGGAAATATATTTCGGCATAGTAGATGATGGTATAGATTTAAATGGCTTAAGGTTTCTACATGTTCCCCATAAATTAAAATACCAGTCAGATTCAATTTTTAATGGGCTTGCATGACAGCTGGACTTCATGAGTTCGTATCTTGAGATCCAGATGACGAATTTGCACAAAATTTATATCGTTGGAAATATAGGAAGATGAAGATAAAATAAGAAGTGGTTTCCATGAGTAAAAATTTGGTTTTCACTTCTAGAAAATTAAAATACAATCATCCTCTTTTAATGGAAAATTAATTAAATTTTGAAAAATAAAAGTTTATTTTAACAAAAATGATTAAAAAAGGGAAAAAAGGACCCATTTAAAATATTTGAATATTAATGATGTAAATTTATAAATCAGGAATTAATGAAGCATTAATTAAAGATAATGTTTCAATAAGAAACTTGTACGGGAATTTCAAGAGAGAAAAAATCCCTAACTACTCAAGTAGTTAGAAAATATCATCTTAAAAAGAGAAAGGGGCTTCATCAAAGGTTCCAAGAATAAAAATTGTTAGAGGGGAAGGGAATATCATCAAAGAAAGAAGAAGTCACATCAATGAATGTACAACCAAGGTTTTTATCAAATAAAATAAATCTCCATCTTCTCCACTTGTTTTCTTCTTCTACACCATTTCTCATAGCTTTATGCTTGAATCTCTAAGTTGGACACAAGGCTGAGTTCTTGAGTGTTCTTCTACATAATTTTCTTGTATGATCACGGAGTATTTACAAACATATACATGATTGTCAAAGTTTTTGTAATGAAGAACATTTTTCATGAACAAACTCCACAAATAATTGTTTCGGAATTGATCTTGACTATATCTTGTAACTTTGAGTTTTAAGCATGAGATATTTGAGGTTGACCTATCAAATTCTCTTTTGATATTGATAGAAGTACTCTTTTTAAAACTCTTTGAGATGATCAAATTATTCTCTCCTATTTCTTGTGAAGAAGATATGGATGCATTTATATATGATTAAGAAGATTGTGTGTGATGTTGATCACAATTTAATTATGATGTTGAAGCCCTCCTTCAATCTTTTCTTATTTAAAAAAGAACTTTTGTTGCACATAAAGATTGTATTCAGGTTATTGAAGACCCATTTTATTTCATAATATCAAGAAATACAAATTTAGGGTTTTCTTCCTAGCACTCTCATAATCCAATATATTCAAGATATATATTTTAGCGAAAGAGGAGTACCACCTCTCTAAAATCGCAGGAGGATTCATATCCTCGTGAGGTTGTCATTTCGGTCATGATGGATTCAAGCGTCAACATTTTTGGTGACCATACTAGGGATGACATTTATTTTTAAAGATATTTGAGGCCCACCTTCATATCATATTGAAGAACCAAAATATCCATGGCTCAAAATTTCAAAAAGAAGATTCAAGAAAATTATTGTTTGTTCTAAATGCAAGGGATTTGTAAAAGGATTATTAAAAGATGTCACACTTTTTTTGTAATTTCAAAAAGACCCAAGAAGCACCGAAGAATTGGGAGAATGAACTCCTTGGAAACTCCATTGGAAAGACTCAAAATGAAGGATTTCATTCATGTCATGATGCTCCTTTATATTCCTCATCAAGCCCATCAATGGCTTTACAAGACTCAACAAAAGGGAGAAATACCCAAAGAAGGAGGTGATTTCATAAAACCCCTTTAAATCTACCAGAAGTAGATTTTCAAATGGCTGATATGTCTATTGAATTATTTTATACATTCTTTGGGGATGCTTCAGAAGATGTAGAGTAACACTTGATTAATTTTAAAGGTACATGTTATGATTTGAACCTCACTGAAGACAATGTTACATGAATATTAGTAATACAAAATCTATGAGGGAATGCTCTTGAATGGTATAGTTCATTAATTCCTAACTCCATTACCAGTTGGGATGTGTTAGAAGATTCATTTGTAGAAAATTTCATCCCAAAAGGGCATTCATATATTTTTACTGATGTTTTAAATGTTGTTTCCCACCCATCCTCTACCATATGGAAGTAAGATAACAAAGTGACCAATTTTGAAGAAAAATATAATCAAAGAGTGGATGAAATTTCTAATTCAATTCATGTTGCTAAAGAGGAAGATGAAAATTCCAAATTACAAGAAGAAAATTTCAGCCTCATATATACTCCATATGAAGATATTTCAAGCAACAAAGTTGAGAATGAAATTGAGGAGCCTCCACCAAATACACAAGAAGATTTCAACCATGTAATAGATGATGAAAAACATCAATAGCTTTGGAAGCAAGAAAAATTGGTGCAAGAAATGGATCTTGAGAAAAATAATGAATGAGATGACCATTACATGAAGGAAAAGTATTTTCAAGACATTGTTGATGAATCAAGAATCTTGGACGTGAACAATGATAAGGAGAGAACTGATAGAATGTTACGATTGGAAATTATCCATCGAATTGATTTCGTTGAATTATGGATCCAGAGCATTGTTGGAGAAGCGACACAATCAGATCCTCAACACACCTTATTCAATCTTTCTCCAATACATATTGAGAGTGCCCTTGACTCAATGGTACAAGTTTCAGTTTATTCCATAGTGATGGATTTCATTCCACAAATCATATCAATGCTTGAATGGATCCATTAAAAATATTCCTACAACTAAGGTTCCCATTTATTTCAAGTAAGTTAGGGTAGGTAGATCATGTATGCACATATTTTTGTTCGATGTTGCACAATAAGACAATCAAACTTGAAGGTAACTCCATGAAATAAGAAGAATTACAAGAATTCATTTTGAATATGACACCATAGCCCAATGGAGACTTAAGTTGGTCTTGAGATTCTGGTGTTCTTAGCAACCCACAGGGGGTTACTGTCCCACGGTTGGAGCCAGTTGTTGACCAAAATTTGGTCAACTATATTTTCCCCCTCTTGGATTAATAAAAACAATGATATTGGAAGTTGAAATTTTTTGAAATATTATAAGTTCATTGTGTATCCCTTAGTCACAGCTTCACCAATGATTTTTCGGATCGGAAATCCGAGTTCGTATACTCAAGATATCAAGGTTTAAATTTATGCGGAAAATGACGCCTTTTTCATGTGAAATAAGGCTAATTATTCATAAATATATCCACATTTTTATGGGTCTAATACCCCTCTTACGTTTTCCCTTCTTAACATTAAGAATTATTTAATTCTTACTCCTTATTTCTCCTCACTTTTATTTAAAATTCACTGCATACTCAGAAACATTTCTAGGTCCTTTCAGACTCACCTCACTCCCCAACCCGACACTCTACTCACTCACCTTATTCCCCTCATTTTTATTTCATACTAAAACTTAGAAATATTTCAAAATCTCGAACCTTCATACTCCACTTACCTCACATTCTCACACACTCTGTACTTAAATGTTTTTTAAGAAGTGTCAGACTCACTCACCCTTCCCCCTCACCTTCCTCACTCCCCTTTACCCCCCTTATCTCACACTTAGATTTTTATTTTAACTTGTTTTGGATTCACGAGGTCAGACTCACCATACCTCCCCTCCCTCACCCCCGCGAGCCTAAAATTCCGCTCCTTATTTCTTCCCCTCCCTAACTACCCTACCCCTTACCTCACCCTACATCACTCCCCCTCACCTAGCTCCCTACATTTCTCCCTCTCCTTTTCCGCCACCTAAATTTCTACCCTCCTCCCTACACTACCCTTTCCCCATTTCCTACAATCCTGTGCCTCCCACACTTATCCCTTTTTCAAAAAACATTATTATTATTATATTATTCACCTTTAACTTTTCACACTTCATATATTATTTTATTTTATTCACATGTAAACTTATGCCATGTGCCCAAATTTCCTTGGATGACATGGAAATCAATTTAAGCCTATGGAGGAGTGCCACATGGCATCCAATAAGAGCCTTACACATGGAAACTAATTAATGGAGAGCATGAAATTCATCCAAAGGTTGAGATTTTCCAATCAATTTTGATGGACGGTAGTTGAGTGTTGATCTTGTGGAGGCCATAAATTGAGCTCCGGGTGTCAGAATCACACAAAATTTATAACGTTGGAATGGTATTTTGATGTAGAATATGATGGTACAGGTTTAAATGGTTGAAGATTGCTACATTTTCCCAGAAATTAAAATATCATCCAGATTCAATTTTTAATGGGTTTGTGTGACAATTGAACTTCATGAGTTCGTATCTTGAGATCCGGGAGACAGATTTGCAAAAAAAAATATCATTGGAAATATAAGAAGATGAATATCACATACGAAGTGGTTTCCATCGTTAAAACATTGTTTTTCACTTCCATAAAATTAAAATAGAATCGTCCTCTTTTAATGGAAAATTAATTAAATTTTGAAAAATAAAAGTTTATTTTAAAAAATTTTATTAAAAAAGGGAAAATGACCCATTTGAAATATTCGAAATATTAATGATCTAAATTTATAAATGAGGAATTAATTAAAGATAATGTTTCAAAAAGAAACTTGTACGAGAATTTCAAGAGAGAAAAAAACCCTAACTACTCAAGTATTTAGAAAATCTCATCTTAAAAAGAGAAAAGGAGCTTCATCAAAGGTTCCAAGAATCATAATTTTCGGAGGGGCAGGGAAGAATATCAAAGCAAGAAGAAGGAACGAACATGAATGTACAACCAAGCTTCTGATCAAAGGAAATAAATCTCTATCTTCTCCACTCTTTTTCTTCTTCTACACCATTTCTCATATCTTTATGCTTGAATCTTTGAGTTGGGCACAAGGCTGAGTTATTGAGTGTTCTTCTTGTATTCTTCTATAGAATTTTTTTGTATGATAATGGATTATTTACAACCATATACATGATTATCAATTTTTTTTAATGAAGAACATTTTTCATGAACAAACTCCACAAAGAATTGCTTCGGGGTTGATCTTGACTGTATCTTGTAACTTTGAATTTTAAGTATGAGATATTTAAGGTTGACCTATCAAATTCTCTTTTGATCTTGATAACAGTACTCTTTTTAAAATTCTTTGAGATGATCAAATTGTTCTCTACTATTTCTTGTGAAGAAGATATGGATGCATTTATATATGATTAGGAAGATTGTGTGTGATGTTGATCACAATTTAATTCTGATGTTGAATTCCTCCTTCAATATTTTCTTATTGTAAAAAGACTTTTTGCTTCACATCAAAATTGTATTCAGGTTATTGAACATTTTATTTCATAATATCAAGCACTAAATATTTAGGGTTTGTTGTCTATCACTCTCCTAATCCAAGATATTCAAGATATATGTTTTAGCGAAAGAAGAGTACCACCTCTCTAAAAACACAAGAGGATTCATATCCTCATGAGGTTGTCATTTCGGTCCTAACAGATTCAAGAATATTTCATCCTTGTAATAGACGATGAAAATCCTAAAGAGCCTTGGTAGCAAGAACAATTGGTGCAAGAAATGAATCTTGAGAAAAATAATGAATGATATGGCCATTACATGAAGGAAAAGTCTTTTCAAGACATTGTTGATGAATCAAGAATCTTGGACATGGACAATGATAAGGAGATAATGAAAAGAATGTTACAATTGGAAATTCTCCATCTAGGAAAATAAAATAATATTTTTGAATAACCAAGAATTGATTTCATTGAATTATGGTTCCAGAGCGTTGTTGGAGAAGCAACACAATCACATCCTCAACACACCTTATTCAATCTTTCTCCAGTACATATTGAGATTCCCCTGACTCAATGGTACAAGTTTAAGTGTATTCCATAGTGATGGAGTTCATTCCACATATCATATCAATGCTTGAATGGCTCCATTGGAAATATGTCTACACCTAAGGTGCCCCTTTCTTTCAAGTAAGTTAGGGTAGGTAGATCATGTATGCACATATTTTTGTTCAATGTTGCACAATAAGGAAGTCAAAATTGAAGGCAACTCTATGAAATAAGAAGAATTACAAGAATTCATTTTGAATATGACTCCATAGCCCAATGGAGAAGGCAGTTGGTCTTGATATTTTGGTGTTCTCAACAACCCACACGGGGTCACTGTCCCACAATTGGAGCCAGTTGTTGACCAAAATTTGGTCAACAATATTTTCTCGCTCTTGGATTAATAAAAAAATGATATCGGAATATGAAAGTTTTTTAACTATTATAAAGTTCATTGTGTATCCCTTAGTCATAGATTCGCCACACATTTTTTGGATCAGAAATCTGAATTTGTATGCTCAAGATATCTAGGTTTAAAGTTTTTGCGGAAAATGATGCCTTTTTCATGTGGAATAAGGCTAATTGTTCATAAATATATCCACATTTTTATGGGCCTAATACCCCTCTTATTTAATTCTTACTCCTCATTCGCCCTCACTTTTATTTAAAACTCACTCACCTTACTCCCCAAACCGACACTCTACTCACTCACCTTATTCCCCCCCTTTTTATTTCATACTTAAACTTAGAATTATTTCAAACTTTTTGACCTTCATACTCCACTTACCTCACATTATCACACACTCTGTACTTAATTTTTTTTTAAGAAGTATCGGTTCAATCACCCTTCCCTCTCACCTTCCTCACTCCCCTTTACCTCCCTTATCTCATACTTGGATTTTTTTTTTTAAATTGTTTCAAACTCATGGGGTCAGACTCACCTTATCGCCCATCACCTCACCTTCCCCTCACCTCCCTCACCCACACAATCCCAAAATTCCTCTCCTTATTTATCCCCCTCCCTAACTACCCTTTTGATTACCTGTTATGAACATAAAATACATATAAATAGATGTTCATAACATAATAATTAATTAGTAAATAGTTAGTAAATAGTAATTATTAATAATGAAAGGACATGTTCTCAAAAGACATGTCTAGTGGTGAAAGGGCACCCCTGTGTGGGTATAAAAACGATCCCTCATTCTCAATTGTAATCATCATATTTTTATCAATTATTTATAAATTATATATTACTATACAATTGCATACCTGGTTATTTATTACATTGGTATCAGAGCTGATTGGTCCTTTTCCCCCCCTTCCATCCCCCGTAAATTAAATTAAACCTTTCAGAAACAACAACA